>JBBPBX010009051.1:30958-49638 GCA_038048925.1 Garcialebias charrua | reverse complement strand
GTGTGTGTGTGTGAATACTAAAATAAAGTACTTCTTTCTACTACTACAACTTGTACTACTATCCCCACTTTGTGTTTTATCTGGGAATCAAACCCCCGTGATAAATGGGGGACTACTGTACTCCCTTGAAACAGTTGTGATAACCCTGTTGTAGCCAAACAACATGCAAAGGCTTGATCTTTCTTTAAGAAAACCAGATGACACTGAATCTCTTAATGACAGCAACAGTCTGGAGGTGCAGAAAATATACTGTACATTAGCCGAACAGCATCAGAGTCCAAGAAAGAACCACCACCACTCACAGATTTTCACAAAGCTTTTATACTGGTTTTATCTCTTTTGTCATAGCAGCACTCACCTGTCACTCGTACATTGGATCAGAGGATGTTCTGTGTAATTGCGCAAGTCCAGACTTCATGGCATCTGTGTTTCTATCTCTGTAGGTTCACCAACACATCATGTCTTATTACACTGACTCAACAAAAATCTAGTTCTACTAGAGTACACAAAGCCAAAGACAGACAGAAAACTAACCATTACAGCACCATTACTATACTTCCAGTCAAATCTATGTTGTTTTAAAAAGTCGTTTTTGGATAGAAGAAGCATCCCATTTTGACCTCCAGCTTCTGCCTCTTATCTGTAGTCGGCTCGCAGAGGTGACACCAGGAAACAAACCTGAAAGTTATGCACCATAACTCATGTTCCCTGAAGGAAGGGAACAAGGTGCAACATACTTGCTATGGGAATTGCGCCCCTGCATGATTACCTGAAGGAATATACTCACGCCTTTACGGCAGGGGCGTCAACGCCTCGCCAGAGGCCCCGCCCTCTGGGTACTTAAGCGGCTGACGCCCATACATCTTCCTCCAAAATTGCACTTCACCGAGCTTTCAGCATTGAAAGGGCCAGATATGTTGCACCTCATTCCCTTCCTTCAGGGAACATGAGTTATGGTGCATAACTTTCAGTTCCCTTTCAGTCTGGTCTCTCGGTGCAACATACTTGCTATGGGAACGTAATCCATTCACGCCCTTGAAATGCTCAGTAAAATGCATGCTAGAGTGAACGTCTGCCCTTGACCAGCAGGCATCTCAAGGCTACTTTCTATTGTGTGTTAGAAAGGACTGCCTGAGTGACGTCACACGCAGTAACATCCAAACTGTAATGCTTTACAAAAGTGTTTAATGAGCTCCAGTTCGCAGCAACGCACATGTCTGCAACTGGTACACCCTTGAACAATGACCAGGAAGTGGCCAAGCCCTAAGTGGAGTGAGTGTGCACCCCAGAGGGTACCTGTTGACCTTTGCTACTTTACGCCCTTTTAATGGCCTCAGTCACCCAATGTGAAAGGTGTTGTTTTGATAGGGCCTTTCCAGTAGCAAGTGCTACAAAGCAGACGAACAGTTGATTTGTTTTTCTCCATTTGGCTGTTCTCTGCATGTAAGTGCGTAAAGCTCTCATGGGACAGAGAGCCTTCAGCCTTTCCTGTTCCTGAGTGAGGACAGGAGCTGGTGGGAAGGAGGAGAGATCAAAGACTAGACTCCTGTGGTTCAAAGTCAAGCCAATGGGAGTGTAAGCGGGATTAGGCCTTAAGGTGACCTTTGACCCGTCAGGGACGAATCTGGTACACATTGGATGTACAGACAATGCATGGAGGTCACCCATGTGTTTTGTCAAGCAAAGTGCCAGGAGTAGAGCGGATTTGTAAGATAACAAATCTATCTTAACCTCACTCAGTGGCTCGAATGGGGGGTCGCAGAGAGCCCCCAAGACCAGGCCAATATCCCAACCAGGGGTCAGAATCCTGCTGGGTGGTTTAGTCCGAAGCACACCTTTCATAAATCTTATTATGATTGGATGCGCTCCAGGTGTCCTATGTCCCCAGCCTTCGTGACAGGCTGAAATAGCTGATAGGAAAACTTTAATCATTGAGTAAGAACAACCTTTTTCCAATAAGTCCTGAAGGAAGGTCAGGAGCTGAGCCAAGTTGCATGCATAAGAAATAATATTTCTTTCTGAGCACCAGGCTTCAAAAATATGCCACTTCTGTGCATATAGAGACTGTGTTGACACAGCACAGGCATTTTGTATGGTTTTTACCACATTTTTCAGCAGGCCTGACGCCATCAGCTTGTTCTTTTCTACTAACAAGCTGAAATTTTTGACAGTTCCTGGCCTAAGCGGCTGGACTGCCCCTTCTGGTGACATAGTTTTGCCCTGAAGAAGAGCAGTTGGTGCATCCAGTTCTCCTCTAAGGGCCCTGGAGGCTGTGAACCCCTGGGGGTCAACCAAGTTGGGAAGAGGGCTTCCTTGCCAATGTGCTACCAGGTTGCTCTGCTTGAAGGTAATCGAGGGTAGATGCAACCTGTCATCTGTATTAGGAGAGTTGGAACAGAAAGTCTATTTTCCCCCTCCAAGTTTGGGGTCATGGGACTAGGAGACTGCGAGGTTTGTAAACGAGCAAACCTGCTGACTCCAATTCGTTTTTTTGGAATGGTCCAGTTTACTGGTCCTTGGCTTCAACAGAGCATCAGAACCAGGCAAACCGACCATGGTTTGTGTTTCACCCGTTGGGAGAATTTTGTTTGAGAGCAAAGTTGGATCAGCACAGAGAGGAAGGTCACGTGCTGTCTGATCACTGCTTGGACATTGCGTGTCCCTCATTAATAATAAAGGGGCAGCTGCAACGTGAGAATGTGGAGATGCTCCTTTTAGTTTGGTAGACTTAAGATTATTTGGTGATAGAGAGCCCAGTCCCCTTCGAAAAACAGGAAGAGACATCTGATTTGACTCTTATTTGATTACATCCACAGCAGCTTGAACACAATTGCTGCTATGAAGGTGTGAAGCTTGTGTTTGCCTGTAGGCATCTGACGTGCCCCCCCCCCCCCTCCGTCGTTAGATTCTGTTGGCATGCCTCCCTGAGTTGCGGACATGTCACGTGTTCACCTGGTTAGTGTATTGGCTGCCCCGTTATTCACAATGGAATGGGGGCTTGAGCACGTGACCCTCCTCACCTGTCTCCGTGAGGGGTATGGGGGGTGCTTGTAGACGCCTCTGTGTCTGTTTACTGCAGACAAATCAGAGGCACCCTGCTAGGGTTTATTGATTAGGCTAACACCCCATGGGCCGTGAGGGAGGGGGGGGGATGGCCCCCTCCCTTATGATGGCTGGTAAGCTAGAGGGACAGTTTGAGAGTCAATAAAACAGAGAGGGGCTGTTTTATGAGCTTTATTCATGCTTATGTGCAATGACGTACATTATTCTATGTCACTCACAGCAGAGAGAACATGATTTGTGCATGTAATAGATTTACCAGCTTTTTGTACCGTGTTACAAATAAAGTCTGGACCTGAAGGGATCATTCCCAGTACCACTTGGGCGGGTGATCGTGTAATGTGGGAACGTGGACCTGGTTCATCAGGCATGTTTCTGTCTTGTGTCCAGGTTCGCCAAGAAGGCCCTATGTCTGACCGCCTGGTGGGGAACAAACCTGTTTTTGCTCCATGCGTGCTTGGTATGAGGTTGGCCCGGCGGGGGTCTCTGTCAAGGCTCTTCCTCGTATGCTAGCCACTTCTGTGGTGAGGCATGCATTGCCGAGCGGTGTCGAAGCTGCGCAGGTCTGCCTCCAGTAGACTCCCTTGGGGGGGCGAAGCTTCTCCGGAGAATGCCCACCCGGAGAGCTTTGGCCTGTCTGCGCCTTTGGTCCAGCTTGGTCTGAATTTTCTCCAAAGCTTTACCAAATAATCCCGTCGGCTCTATCGAGTGGTGGAGAAAAGGCACCGTTTGTCCCTCAGGGAGATCCGTTAGTCATCCACAGGTGGCGAATCGCGATGACCACTTCCGCCATGCCCTTGCCTTGAGCAACAGCGGCTGTCCCTATCATGCGGAGCACCAAGTCTGTTGCCCTGAGGGCTTCGTCCAGCAAGTCATCGGTAGCCTGCTTGTCCGTTGTTACCTACAGCTGCTGCAGCTATTCCGCTAGGTAAGCCTGCATCAACGCGGATGTGTTCATGGCGCATGCCGCAAGTCCCTGAGCTCTGTAGCACTTCTCGAGTAGAGACGCTGAAGCTCGACAAGCCTTGTTGGGGAGAGTTAGTTTTGTTCCGGATGACTTAGGAGCCAGGTGTGATGCTAGTGTGTCCTCAATCTGAGGTACGTTAGCTATTCCCACCTCATCCATCCCGTCAACGTCGAGGAACTGTGAGATGGGAAGGAGCATGGGGGCTCTTGGTTGAGCCTAGGTGCGAGTTAGTTTTGTGAGGAAGTCCAGGAACACGGGCATCCTTTGTCTCGTGGCGGCCTGCTGCTTCGAGTAAAAATAGTTTCCTGCCAGCCTCGTGACCTGTTGGCGAGGCGGAGGCTCGAGCCATGGGATATGTAATGCGTCCGCTGCTCTGTGGCACAGGTCAAACAGAGCAGGGATGGAAAAGTCAGTTTCTGGGAGCACAGGTACCAGGGTCTGGGAGAGATCTTCTCCCTGATCCTCCAGTACCACGTCTGCGTCCTCCGCTGAAAATTCGCCCGAGGCTGAAATTGAGATCTTGTCCTCGTTCATCATGCCTCTGGTGTCGAACTTGACTGTTAAGTCCACCATAGGAGCTAGCACGTCAGGGCTGTCAACCCATTCGACTTGTGTGCTGTTGTGTAGAGCCATGTTCTTAAGCTCCACCGTGGGAATGAGAGGCTCCGTGGTGTCCTCATCCGCTGGTACTGCTGAAGTGCCCATGGCTTTGGCGACGAGGTCAACCCAGTGCCGGAGCACCGTATCCAGCATAAGGCTGCAGTGTGGGCAAAAGTCGGGCGTATCCAGCGCTGTTTTTGCGTGAAGCATTCCCAAGCAGACTGGACAGGCCTCATGGGTGTCCGTCGTCACGAGGGAGAAACCGCATCCGTTGGGACAGGCGCGCGAAGTTGGGCTCGCCGTCCCGCTGGTTTTCCTTGGAAGTCTTGCTTTTTGCTTTCCTTTCTCTGGAGGCATGTCCGAGATAAGGCGAGCGAGTCCTTCCAGAATCCTTTTTCTTTTTCCTTGAAATGTCTCCTCCGTCGCGTCGCTTTCGCTGGCTAGCTCGCTAGGAGTTAGCGAAGTAGCTTTTTTCTTGTGGCGTAGTTAGCGCCGTCGAGCGAAGCAATCTGTAGAGAGAGGAGAAGAAAATACTTCGGGGTTAAGAGAAAATGTGCCGGACTAGCTTTCGCTAGTCCAGCAATATGCAGGAATAATTCTCTGTGCGCTCTGTGCAGGGAGCAAGCTCACCTCAAGTTGAGCGATGAAGCAACAGAGAAGTCCCGCGAAGAGGTAGTTCAGGTTTAGCGAGGTGAAGGGCAAAAAAGAGGAAGATGGATGGGCGTCAGCCGCTTAAGTACCCAGAGGGCGGGGCCTCTGGCGCGGCGTTGACGCCCCTGCCATAAAGGCGTGAGTATATGCCTTCAGGTAATCGCGCGGGGACGCAATTCCCATAGCAAGTATGTTGCACCGAGAGACCAGACTGAAAGGGAACTGAAAGTTATGCACCATAACTCATGTTTCCTGAAGGAAGAGAACGAGGTGCAACACTATTGCTATGGGAAATTGCGCCCCCGCGCGATTACCTGAAGGAATACATTCACACCTTTACGGCAGGGGGCGTCAGCGTCACCCCAGAGACTCCGCCCTCTGGGTACTTAAGGCGCGGATGCCCATCCTACTTTCTCCAAGTGCACTTCACCGAGCTTCAGCATTGAAAAGGGCCAACTGTGTTGCACCTCGTTCCCTTCCTTCAGGGAACATGAGTTATGGTGCATAACTTTCAGTTCCCTTATCAGTCAGTCACTTGGTGCAACACTATTGCTATGGGAACGTAATTCATTCACGCCCTTGAAATGCTCAGTAAAATGCATGCTTGTCAGAACTTTTGTCTTTATACATTACGCATCTCTCAGCCGCTCTCTACAGTGTATGTAGAGGGCACAGCCTGAGAAGGAATGTCACATGCAGAAACATCAACCTGATGTTTCCACTAGACGTATTGGAGGAGCTCCAGCTAGAGGTAGCACAGACGTGCTCCACTGGTACAATGCTCACCATCTCCTACTTCCTTAGATAATTTGAAAAGCAGGAGGAAAAATATCAAAGAGCAAAAAAAAAACTTAGGCCACTGACATGTCAGATGGCACCATTTAGGTATAAACTCAGTTTATACACAGGGTGACCTTTGACTCCTCAGGGGCAAATCTGTCGTACACACAGGGTGCACATATGAGCCTAAAAAATCCCTTATCTGTTCACTGAACAGATAACTTCTTAGGACTGTCAAAGGGGCCCATCCTGATGTCAGAGACCTGTTAGTGAGGGGGGGGGGGTAATCCCTTCCTCAGTACGTCCCTCATGAAAACATGTGCACCAAGGGTTTCCCCTTTTGATGTTGTTTCCCCTTTTTTTTTTTTATTAAGGAGAACAGTCAGGCCTGAGGTCTTCAGCCTGTTCCCATCAGTGGCCAAGGTGAAAGCTGCCACAGCTCTGGGCATGGGTGGAGAAGCTGCCCATGTCCCTGAGTCAGCAGGTCCTTGTGAGAGGGAAGCTGCCATGGTATCCCTGACAGCATTGAGATCAGCTCCGGGAACCACGGTTTCTGTGGTCACCTGGGGGCTATAATGCCCCTTTTCCACCGCTCGGCTCGGCTCGGGTCGGATCGGCTCAGATCGGCTCAGTTCGGGTCGGGTCACATCTAAGTTCTGTTTCCACAGCTTTTTTTACCCCTTCTGTGGGCGGGGTCCAGAATCCTACTCGTCTTACCACATGGTGGCAGTAGTGTTCCCTCAAGCTATTTACTAGTAGCCACCACTAGAAGAAGAACACGATAAAGGCTTTGACAGAATGTTGTGAAAGAGATCCATCCATCCATCCATCTTCTTCCGCTTATCCGGGGTCGGGTCGCGGGGGTAGCAGCCTAACCCCAAAAATACACTACACGCGGCTCCGCTCTGCCCCGCTCCGCAGGTCGCAGCTGAGCGAGTCCAAAGTCCACTGCCTCCGCTCAGCTCAGGTCCGAGTGGATGTGCCGCTCCAAGACGCATGCGCGGGAATTGCGAGATTGCGCGATAAATCAAGTGATAAATAATGAAGTCAGAACAAAACAATTCATTCGGTGGAAGAAGGAGAACAACAGTAAAGGCTGCCTTGATCTTCTCTCGTAAATAAGCGACAGGACATGGTTTGAGCAACAGGAAGTGATGTTTACATTTCAGAATAAAATACTTTTTTATTTATTTATTTCTTGTATTGCGTTATTAGGTGTAGTCATAGTCATAAATATAATAGTTTAGTCATAGAATAGTCATAAATGATAGTTTGACAGCATTTTTGTACAAATAAATCCGTATAGAGCTAGGATTAGTCCGCCCGTGGTGATTTTATTTTGTAAATACGGAAGTTGTGCTCGTTCCTTTTCCTGTTGGTGCGACGTAATCTTCAAAAGTTGACTCCGGCACAGCTCCGGCATCCGGCAGAAATAGAAAAATGTCTAATTTTGACGGACTGCCGTCCGCTCGCCGCAGCTCACCGCCGCCGTGCGGAGCCAGTCAAAAGTCAAAGTCAAAGTCAACTTTATTGTCAGATCTGCAATATGTACTGTACAGGACATACACAGGACCGAAATTGCGTTTCTCTCAGTCCCTCGGTGCAACAGTAAACATCTAAACATTGAAACACTGAAACATATAATAATAGACATAAGCATAAAATAGTAAAACTAACATTGTCCTGAGTTTTTTTTTTTTTTTTGCATAGCGGTGCAAGAGCATGAAAATCCACACCAACTCTAAAACTAAAACATTAAACATTTAATGAACATAATACTGTCCTGAGTTTTTGCATACTAGCACAAAAAAAAGAGTATAAAAAGTATAACTAAAATAAACTAAAGGTTTCTAGCATTGACATTTGCAAAGTGGCAAAGCAGCGTATGAGTCAATGTACACAGTATATGTATGAGGTAGTAGTTGATGTTGTTATAGAGGCAAAAAGTGGCATATGCAGTAAGGCACATTGGGCATCCCTAAATAAGACCGTTCAGAGCACACTGTATATGTACCAGCAGTGGTGTAGATATTAGAGTAGTGTAAATAAATGTAAACAGTAGTAATTACATGTAAGCAGTAGTAATAAAAGTAAACAGTATTAATAAATGTAAACAGAGAATGTAAACAGTATTATGATTATAGTGTGTACTTTACAGTTTTTTATACAGTGTACTTTATCTCATTGATTATAATGGGTGCGTATTTGCTGCGGAGGTCGGACCGGAGCGGGGCGGAGCTGCAACGCGTGTAGTGTATTTTTGGCGTAAGTAGGGAGGCCCAGACTTCCCTCTCCCCAGCCACTTGGAGCAGCTCCTCCGGGGGAATCCCAAGGCGTTCCCAGGCCAGCCGAGAAACATAGTCCCTCCAGCGTGTCCTGGGTCTTCCTCTGGGTCTCCTCCCGGTGGGACATGCCCGGAACACCTCACCAGGGAGGCGTCCAGGAGGCATCCTAACCAGATGCCCGAGCCACCTCAACTGGCTCCTCTCGATGTGGAGAAGCAGCGGCTCTACTCCGAGTCCCTCCCGGATGACTGAGCTTCTCACCCTATCTCTAAGGGAGAGTCCAGCCACCCTGCGGAGAAAACTCATTTCAGCCGCTTGTATCCGAGATCTTGTTCTTTCGGTCATAACCCAAAGCTCATGACCATAGATGAGGGTGGGAACGTAGATCGATCGGTAAATTGAGAGCTTTGCCTTTCGACTCAGCTCTCTCTTCACCACGACAGACCGGTACAGCGCCCGCTTCACTGCGGACGCTGCACCTATCCGCCTATCGATCTCACGCTCCAGTTTTCCCTCATTCGTGAACAAGATCCCGAGATACTTAAACTCCTCCACTTGGGGCAGGACCTCCTCCCCGACCCGGAGAGGGCATGCTACCCTTTTCCGGCTCAAGACCATGGCCTCGGATTTGGAGGAACTGATCCTCATCCCGGCCGCATCACACTCGGCTGCAAACCGCTCCAGTGAAAGTTGTAAATCACGAACTGATGAAGCCAGTAGGACCACATCATCTGCAAAAAACAGAGAAGCGATTCTAAGGTCACCAAAACGGATCCTCTCAACACCTTGGCTGCGCCTAGAAATTCTGTCCATAAAAGTTATGAACAGAATCGGTGACAAAGGGCAACCTTGGCGGAGTGAAAGAGATGTCATGCTATAATGAGTACCTCATGAGCTGTAATTTTTAAACCCAATTCATAATCCTACCTTGTTGCCTTCTTTAAACCCATGTATTTTCCAATTTACTATTTTTACAATAAAGATGTATTAAAAACATTTTTTATTATTTAGTTATGCACAAGGTGCTTGATAAAGTTGCAAAACCATATTTGTCTGAGCTGCTTCAACCTTCCTGCCCTCCCCGATCTCAGATCAGCTGAGCAGTTGCTGCTGACAGTCCCCAAAACTAGGTTGAAGCTCAGAGGTGACAGAGCGTTTGGCCTTGTTGCTCCCAGGCTGTGGAACTGTTCAGTGTCAGAGAGGCCTTCTCTCTTCATGTTTTTAAATCTCTTTTAAAAACACACTTTTATTCCTTGGCTTTTAACACGTGATCTTATCTTTTATGGCATTTAACACACCAGCAGTAAGACTGGTATATGTATTTATTTATTTTTGTATGCTTTTTATTGTTTTTAATTAACTTGTCTTTTATGTTATTGTACAACACTTTGGTTGACCCTGTGGTTTTTAAAATGTGCTTTATAAATAAAGTTGATTGATTTAAAACATCACACTGTGATCTTTGAAACTACCAGTGTCTCCCTGGTAAAGCTGCAACTGGGCGCAGATGATGGGTGGATGATGGATGGGTAGATGGATGGTCTGTGAACTTTAACTTTAAACTGTCCAAAGGACTTTGGCCACTTTTGACTGTTTTTGTCTGACTTCATCCTAGAACCAAATAATTTATAACGTAATAACAGTTGAGCAGATTCTAATCAGAGTCAGAGTCAGAGAGTCTTTATTGTCATTTGCACCGCATGTGGTACATGTGATGAAAACGAGATTATGTACACGGGGTCCCAGTTACATCTAACAACAAATGCAAGAGAAAAAAAAGAAAAAGAACAGTAATAACATCTAGAATTAACTAAGAAAAATATCAACTAGTAATACACTAAGCCCTAATGTAGTGGAAAAACATCATTATAAACAGCAGCACGACCATGAGTCTGTATGAGCAGATGGTCACAACTGAACACAGCAACAAGAAAACAGATCTGCATCAGCATGATGTGATATTTTGCAGTGTTTATTCTTATTATTTATTTATTCATGAGTCTAACAGCCTCAGGGTAGAAGCTGTTCCTCAGTCTAGTGGTTCTATGTTCGTGCCGCTGTTTATTCCCACTATATTAGGGCTTAGTGTATTAATAGTTGATGTTTTTCTTAGTTAATTCTAGATGTTATTACTGTTTTTCTCTTGCATTTGTTGTTGGATGTAACTGGGACCCCGTGTACATAATCTCGTTTTCATCACATGTACCACATGCGGTGCAAATGACAATAAAGACTCTCTGACTCTGACTCTGACTCTCTGACTACATTTGATGCTCCTCAACCTCCGTCCTGAAGGGAGTGGGGCAAAGAGTGAGTGTGCTGGGTGAGTGCGGTCTTTCATGATGCAGGTGGCTCTTTTCCTGCATCTGGAGGTGTAAATGTCTGTGATGGTGGGGAGACTGACTCCAACAGACTTCTGTGCAGCCTTCACCACTCTCTGTAGAGCTTTCCTCTCTGTAATAATCTTTATGTTATGATTCTTTAAAGGTCAAATGCAAATGGAAAGTTCTCTTAACTTCCAGTATGGATTTAAACACTATACACACTTCACATTGTAAAATAAGTTTAGGAAATTGAATGTTCGAGGACACCACTTAAGAAAATATAACGTTTAATAGGAAAAGTTTGAAGTGACAAACAGAAGTAACGAATTTCCATCTGGTGTCTCACGGCTTCCTCCAGAAGACGACACAGGTTGTTGAATTCTGGTGATTTTCTTCTGTTGACTGTAAAAGAAAAATGTGGTTAATTTAGTCCAGAAACTGTTTTTTTTACTAACAGAATGTAATCACAGGATGTTCATGTACTGACTGTAACCCGTTGGAGTTATTTGAATTAATATTCAATGTTTAATAGACATAAATGTGTCAAGCTAGCTTCAATTATTTTCGCCATAGTACTTTGTAACACAAATCATGAAATACCTAAAAAAAACACACCACTGATATTATCCAAATTAATACAGTGTAATCACAAGATGTCCATGTACTGACTGTAACCCGTTGGAGTTATTTGAATTAATATTCAATGTTTTATAGACATAAATGTGTCAAGCTAGCTTCAATTATTTTCGCCATAGTACTTTGTAACACAAATCATGAAATACCTAAAAAAACACACCACTGATATTATCCAAATTAATACAGTGTAATCACAAGATGTCCATGTACTGACTGTAACCCGTTGGAGTTATTTGAATTAATATTCAATGTTTTATAGACATAAATGTGTCAAGCTAGCTTCAATTTTTTTTTGCCCAAGTACTTTGTAACACAAATCATGAAATACCTAAAAAAATACACCACTGATATTATCCAAATTAATACAGTGTAATCACAAGATGGCCATGTACTGACTGTAACCCGTTGGAGTTATTTGAATTAATATTCAATGTTTTATAGACATAAATGTGTCAAGCTAGCCTGGTTGTAACCAGACCCTGTCCTTCACTTCGCTTCAGACAAGGGTCTGGCATCTCTGCCATAGACAACGATTTCTCCTGGAGATTTTTGAATGGACCAATCAGAGAACAGGAGGCAGAGTTTTGTTAGTTTAGTCTGGTGAGGTCCAGGCTATTCAGATAAATTGCTCAGAAACCACTCGGTGGATATTTTTTCTGCCACCAGTGTGTAATTATATGTCTTTAATTTACTGACTGTTGGCCTAGATGAAACATTTGAGATAAAATTCGATTTTTTATCATTTATTTTCGTAGCGCACCCGAGGCTGTTTGGAAAATATCAAACCGAAACTATTTAATATCCAGCAGATTTGACCATTTCGTGAATTGATTTAGGAACTGTTAAGCTCAGGAACACTTCTGATATAACGTCAGCTATGAAATATATTTTTTCTCAGCAGAGAAATAATAGTTTTTTACCTTGTTTTGATGAAAATTCGTTCGTGGCGGCAGCCATTTTGAATGACGACGTCAGTCGACATCGTTCAAAACTCCGCCTTCTGCTCTCTGATTGCTCAGGAACACTTCTGATATAACGTCAGCTATGAAATATATTTTTTCTCAGCAGAGAAATAATAGTTTTTTACCTTGTTTTATTGAAAATTCCTTCGTGGCAGCAGCCATTTTGAATGACGACGTCAGTCGACGTCGTTCAAAACTCCGCCTTCTGCTCTCTGATTGGTCCGGTCAAAAATCGGCCGGAGAAATCCTTGCCTATGGGAGGAATCCCAGACTGTGCAGTGAAGGGAAATGAGAATTGAGCGGAGCTGTGCAGGAAGGCGAGGGCCAGGCTAGTGTCAAGCTAGCTTCAATTATTTTCGCCATAGTACTTTGTAACACAAATCATGAAATACCTAATAAACCACACCACTGATATTATCCTAATTAATATAGTGTAATCACAAGATGTCCATGTACTGACTGTAACCCGTTGGAGTTATTTTAATTAATATTCAATGTTTTATAGACATAAATGTGTCAAGCTAGCTTCGATTTTTTTTGCCCAAGTACTTTGTAACACAAATCATGAAATACCTAAAAAAAACACACCACTGATATTATCCAAACCAACACTGTGTAATCACAAGATGTCCATGTACTACCTGTAACCCGTTGGAGTTATTTGAATTTATATTTGATTTTTTTACAATTTATTTTCTTAGTGCACGCACAGGTTTGGAAGAAGTCAAAGCGAACCTACTTTAAATGCAGCAGATTTGATCACTAGGTGACATTATTAAAGGACGGTTAATCAGGAACCCTCGTGGTATAAAGTCAGCTATGAAATATATTTTTATATCTGTTCATTGAGCTACATTTTAAAGACATAAAGCCGCCCGCGCGCGTTGCTCGTGGCGATCCTACTTTTTAAAATCCTGCAGTTTTGAGCAGTACGTGATTTTATTAAGGACACGTTCAGCTGAAGACCCATCTTTGCTATAATTTTAAAAACAAATAATTATTTTTACCATGTTTATCATGTAAAGTCCTGCCGTGTTCACTTCCCTCTCTTCCGTGAAAACAGCTCGAGTCCACACAGACTCCTCCTTCCAGAGCGGGTGAGCATGCGTTGGCACCCCTCTGAAACCACACCAAAAATCTGGTGCGGGGCAGCTCGGAATATCCGGTGGGGAAGGCGTAAAGAGGGTGTCTGCGATGCACATATGACGTAATATCCGACCCGTGCCAGCCGGTGGAAAAGGGGCAATAGTATCAGGGAGAGGGCTCCCTTGCGTACATGTTCCAGCATCACCTGAATCAGAGGGACAGGTGGAAAAGCGTAATACAGCACTCCTGCTGGCCGATCATGGGCCAAAGCATCCGTTCCCAACAGTGCGTCTGTTTCCTTTAGAGAGAAGTAGAGGTCACAGTAACCGTGTTTCCATCTATTTTCAATTCGAATTTTGAGCGAATTTTTGAAAATTCGCAAAAATGTAAATAAAAAATAATGCCAATCAGAAGTGTTTCCATCAACTGGCTTGAAGCAAATCCACCAGGCCACGTAAAGCGGCATTACGTCAGATGTCAGCGTTACGCATGTCTATAGTAAACAGGAAGTAGCGGTTGAAAACAGGAACCGAACCATACATCTCGGCAAAATGGAGAGAATTATTCAGGAATGTGTTGCTATTGGGCAAGTTGTATTTATTCTGTCATGCCAACTAGTTTTAGCGATGTTACACCGGAAACAGCTGATCAGTCACATGACGTGAATGTTCGCTACGTCAGAACTAAGTCAGCAAATCTGTTTCCATCTCTTGTTTTGCGCATCAGCTCTGTTTCGAAAAACCCAAAAATCACCTCAAGCGAGCTTATCAACTTTTTTGCGAATTAGAGGAAGTTAATTTGAATCGTGCCGTTTCCATTCACCTTTTCTGATGCGATACTTCAAAATGCGCATCAAGAAACCTTGATGGAAACACGGTTATTGTGAGCTGGCCCTACATGCGAACAGATCTACAGAGGCTCTCCCATTTCGTGACCAGACCTGATCCACGACCCATGGGTTCAACCTCCATTCCGATGCCAAGAGAGGCCCTCTTGAAAGGGCATCCGCCCCGTAGTTCAGTTCGCCCGGAATATGAGTCGCCCTGAGCGACAATATTCTTTGGGCAGACCACGTGAGCATTTTTTGTGTCAGACCGAGAAGGGCTCGGGATCTTGTCCCTCTTTCTCTGTTGATGATGGACACAGTGGTTCTGTTATCTGATTTTACTAGGACATGCTACCCTGCAACCAGACCTTTACCAAAAAAAGTATTTTATTGACAGGAATATGGCCCACAATTCCAGGAAGTTGATGTGTAATCTCGCTTCCTGCTCTTTCCAAAGGCCTTGGGCATTCAGATTTCTACAGACTGCCCCCCATCCTGTTTTCGAGGTATCTGTCGTGATGACTACATGGGATGACACCCGTCCCAATGGGACCCCTTCCGTGAACACGGTTCCATGGTTATAGGGCCCATGGTTATAGGGCTCTCAGGCACTCTGGACCGATCCAAATTTTTCTTGCTCGCCTAAACGGGGCAGGTTGTGTTTGTTGGTTTAGCCATATTTGTAAGGCCCGCATTTTTAACAATGCGTGTGGCACACAGGGTATGGCCGTCTCCAAGAGGCCCAAGAGGCGTTGGCATGTTTTTAGGGGGATCCGCTGATTCAGTCTGAACTTTGCCAAGCAATGGCAAATTGAGGAAATGCGTTCCTCCGAGAGCCATGCTCTGTACCGGATGGTGTCGACCTGTACTCCCAGAAATATGGTAACCCGTGATGGAGTCAGGTCACTCTTCTGCAGGTTTATGACAAAACCGAGAGCCTCCAGGTGAGAGATCACCCTGCGGGAGTGAGACTGAGCCTGCATTTTGCTTCCGGCCAGAATCAGGAGGTCATCCAGGTAATTCATAATTCTGACCCCTTGATTTCTGAGAGGGGCCAGTGTTGCGTCCAGACATTTTGTAAATGTACGAGGAGCAGTCTTTAAACCAAAGGGTAAAGCCTTGAATTCGTATGCTTTTCCTTCGAATGCAAAGCAGAGGTATTTTCTGTGCCTCCTCCACACGCCCACATGGAAATAAGCGTCATTTAAATCCATTGTACATGCGCAGTCTCCTGGTCTCACAGACTGGAGGACCTGCCGCAGTGTGAGCATCTTGAACTTAAATGTTCTTATTCTCTTGTTCAGCATCCTGAGATCGAGGATCGGCCTCAGGGACTGATCTCTTTTGGGCACCAGGAAGTACCCAGAGGGCGGCGTCTCTGGGGTGACGCTGATGCCCCCTGCCGTAAAGGCGTGAATGTATTCCTTCAGGTAATCGTAGAGGGGCGCAATTTCCCATAGCAATAGTGTTGCACCGAGTGACTGACTGATAAGGGAACCAGACATCCCTCTCCCCAGTGACATTCTCCAGAATCGTCCTGGGGGGTCTCGAGATGTGCCCAGGCCAGAGGGGATACACAATCCCTTCAGCAAGTTCTGAGTCTGCACCGGGGCCTCCCACCATTGGCCATGCCCCGAAAACCTCCAAAGAGACGTGTCCAGGATGGTTAATAAAAACAAGTGTTGGAATATTTCCAACCACTAAAATATTGAAAAATCTTTAGGTGTAGGCACGTTCTTCTTGTACTTTGTGCTTTCAAAATGTTGACACAGTAAAAGCCAATTTAGAGGCAACAACCCAACTCATGCCTGGTACCCACTGCCCCGTTGTCGGGCGGCTGAAGCGGCCGGTTTACATTCAAAGTCTATGAGGAGACACGTGGAGTCACGGCGAACAGGGAAACGGCGCGATTCGAGTGATCGAAGCGGCGCGGGGGCAGCCTGCACACGCACGCGCGCGTCGGCGTCGAACTGCCAACGCCATAAAATTCGATCTCTGGTGGCTCGACGCGTCCAGAAAACAGTCGGGAGAGCCTCTGCTATCTGATTACACAACCACAACGGGACTTTTTTTGGACTTTTTAAACTTACCGGATTGAGCCTCCATGAATTGGAACCAAACGTGGCATTTTTACAGTTGCTACTGACAGGCTGCTGTTCTCTCCAGTGTAGATCACCCCAAACATAAAAAAAACAGTTTTAATCTCATCAAAGACCGTCAGAGGTGCAGTTAACACAACAACTGAACCCGGAAAACGAGCTACACCCCCTCCCTCTGCTACCCCCTAGTGTACATCATCAGACGGTCTTCAGTGGTTTGGTGGGACCCTGACAAGCGGCCAAAAGAGGACGGCAGGCGCGTTTCGAGTTGTGCAGTGGGTACCAGGCATAATTATGGGATCAGTGCTGATGGTGGACGCATCCTGAGCCTGTTGGTCAATAGTATTGACTTTGGGTCACAAATGCCAAACGGGTGAAAGCAACACTGATCTGACAGGTTTTAATCTGATTCAGACAATGTACAAGATAATTCTCATGGTCAGGTTTTAATATGCCTGTGACAAAAAGATGTGCTTTTATCTTCCCATCTACTCAGCAAGCATGCACGGAGCTTGTTTACTGCAGTTGTACAACAGTTAACACATTCATACTCCCTGAATGCTTCATTTATTGAACCGAGTCAGTGCAGTTTGTTCACTTAGCTACATGCCTACCTGTTTGTTCCTTTGCATGTCAGGATATAGCTTCCTGTCAGGAACGGTTTTATTTCCTCTTAGTACGCTTCCAGCATTCAGATGTGCTGAACACACAGAGTGCACCCGGGAAGAGAGGAAGGGGAAAGGAAGGAGCCTGAGCAGAGAGGAGTAAACAACACTTTGGCTTCTTAAATAAAACATTTGTTTGTGATTGAGGCATTGTGACGTGAACAGCATGACCTGTTTTACTGGGAGTCTCTAAACAGCCAGTTGCCCTCACAGAAACAGATCCCCTCCTTCTGCCCCAACACTCCACGTCTATTTATATTGCATGAGAACAAATTTTTCTTGACAACTTGAGTGATAGATTCATACTACGCCCAAATGTTTTCGTTTTCTTCAGAGGCCCTGTCTGAGTGACATAAATTGCTATTAATAAAAGTTTCAACAATACGTGGCAAATGAGTTTTTTCTGTTAACATGGCACGAGCAGGAGCAAATGGTGCTTGTTGGGGGCTTCCAGGGAAAACAGGCGGCTTTCTGAGTCAACATATGAGAGAAGTCAGAGAGAAAACGCAGCATGTGGTGCTGAGTCCTGTGGAATCAGCGAGCACATGTTCTGTTAACATCTGAACAAGCACACACAGAACAGAGCGCAGTGATGACAGTTCAACATCTGGACAGAGTTTACTTTGTTTTCTTCTTCTTTCAGCTGCTCCCTTCTTCAGGGGTCATCACAGAGAACTAACTCGCACAAAGACTTGACAATTGCTTTTATGCTAAATGTCCTTCCTGACTCAACCCCAGACCACCGAGCTACCACAGCCCTCTGTGTGCAGCTGAGAGCTGCCGACTAGGAGTGGGGGTGGAGGGCTTAGGGGCCTTCCTCAAGGACAGGGGGGGCAAACGATGGTGGAGAGAGGTGTGGGTGCTTCACCTTTCCCAACCACGTTTTGATGTTGTCTGGGGAGTCAAACTAACGACCTTCTGATCACAGGCTCGCTTTCTCTAACCTCTGCACCACTACTTCATCTAAACATAATTTACGGTAAACAAGCTGTCAGCAAAAATAAAATTAAAGATGTAATTAATGCATTGTAGATAATTGTAAAGTTTGTGCCAGACTAAATTGAAATATTTTTACAGAACATCACAAATCACTTTTAATAGATATTAAAGACGGTTCCGCTTTTTTAATAGAGCTTAGAGAGTGAAGGTCCTGAATAAATAATAGCTTACCGGCTGCAGATAGATAGTCTATCTATCTATCTATCTATCTATCTATCTATCTATCTATCTATCTATCTATCTATCTATCTATCTATCTATCTATCTATCTATCTATCTATCTATCTATCTATCTATCTATCTATCTATCTATCTATCTATCTATCTATCTATCTATCTATCTATCTATCTATCTATCTATCTATCTATCTATCTATCTATCTATCTATCTATCTATCTATCTATCTATCTATCTATCTATCTATCTATCTATCTATCATCTATCTATCTATCTATCTATCTATCTATCTATCTATCTATCTATCTATCTATCTATCTATCTATCTATCTATCTATCTATCTATCTATCTATCTATCTATCTATCTATCTATCTATCTATCTATCTATCTATCTATCTATCTATCTATCTATCTATCTATCTGTCTATCTATCTGTCTGTCTGTCTGTCTGTCTGTCTGTCTGTCTGTCTGTCTGTCTGTCTGTCTGTCTGTCTGTCTGTCTGTCTGTCTGTCTGTCTGTCTGTCTGTCTGTCTGTCTGTCTGTCTGTCTGTCTGTCTGT
>JBBPBX010009051.1:6568-18840 GCA_038048925.1 Garcialebias charrua | reverse complement strand
ACGTCAGACACAGACTCCGTCAACTGCGCACATTGATACAATGGACGAAGATGCAAACGCATCCGTCCAATTTAGCCATTTAAAACGTTATATTTTAGCGGTTTGTCTTCAGAGAAGCCAAAGTCTGTGGCGGTTCTACTCACGGGCCCGTGCCCGTGTAAGATGGACCCTGGCCCGCCCTCCGAGCAGAAGCGGAACCATGCTCATGGCACATACCGATACCAGCCTTGTTTACGTATCGATCCAACCCATGATGCACGTTGGCTTCAAACTATGGAATGGATTTCCTGAACGGAGGCGTGTCTCATGAACCCAGAGTAACAAGACCCGCCTCACATTCAGGAAATCCAGTTCATAGTTTGCAGGCAGCTACAAGCGTGAGGGGCTGACTGAGTACTCTGTTGGGTTTGTTTTGGCATCGTTTTGAAAGAGCGGGTCGTTTGTTTATGGATTGTTTACATGGAGCTGGACGCTTGTTCCTGTCGCAAGATCGGACAACACTGGTGAGTGCATGCTAGCAGCTAGCCGACTTTTCATCGTAACATGTGCGTTGTGTCACGGAAATATTTTACACTCAACACCGCAAGACAACAACGTTCAATGTTTGCAGAGCAGAGCTATATAAACACATCTGCGTCACATTAAACCGCGGTCAAGTTAGTTTTACGCCGGACATTCCATCGAGCTCAGGGCTTCAGCCAGCGGTGTGTTTTTCTTTTTCATGCCGGGTTGGGCGCTCTGATTACGGCAGCTGTTTCAGCTCCCGCCTGGGAGCTCCGTGGCTTCGCATCATAATACAGCTACTAATATAAAGCATGTAAAACACTAAAAACAGGAACATGTCTGTGTTGGTTTATGCCAAGAACTGAAAAAAAATTATAACCTGCTGTTTACTCGAAATAACTTTGGCTTCTCTGAAGACAAACCGCTAAAACATAAAGTTTTAAATGGCTAAATCGGACGGATGCGTTTGCATCTTCGTCTGTGTCTGACGTCATAATCGCGCGACGGGAAAATCCGTATTTATCATGTAAAAAAAACGGCGCTAATTTTAAACTATTTTTGAGAGGAATTTTAATTAATTTAACATTGTTTTAGCAAAAACGATCAGAGGTCAATCTTAATATATATATATATATGTTGTGCCATTTTATGGAAAGTTAAAAGATGATGTCAGCGGAGCTTTAAAGTTACTGAGCGTCGCTATGAGACATCAATCACGTCAACGCTTCAGTCAAAAAGTTCAGCTCTTTATGAAAAAACTAAAACTGATTGTCAACAAGCCGTGGAGCTGATTTAAGCCTTGCCCTGGTGATGAGTGAGATTCAACCGTTCAAGAGGTATTGTTCTTTTATTATAATTATTATAATTATTTAAAATCATAATCTTATTAACTTATTTTTTTTTACCTCTGTGTTTTATTTCCAGTGTTGGACAGAGGTAGCATCTCTTCCACTTCAGGGACAGACATCCACCAGAGATCACCTGCTGCAGCTAAGAAGTGTGTGATGACTGAACTGAACTCTGAACTGTTCCAGGACCTGTCCCACCTGGAGGAGCAGGTCCAAGAAGAGGTTGTGAGTAATGAGGACAAATACAGCCACACTGCTGATACTGGACAAAAACTTGATTAGTTAGATCATAAACAGTCTGTTGCTGCTTATTGTTCTGGTTCTGACTGTTGTTGTATTTATTAAGATTTTTATTATTGTTAATATACAGTAGTTTATTTACTGTAGAGTGCTGTTTATTTAAAATATCATCCAAATGGGTCACTTTTATTTATTACTACAATACAATACAGTACAAATGTATTTTTGGCATATTTTCAAAATAAACATTTTGTAAGTCTTTATTTTGTCTTTGTTTTTTTTTTTTGTACCGAAAATAAACCGAACCGAGCCCGCTGGCACTGCTGGGATGCCCATGGCCTTGGCGACGAGGTCAGCCCGGTGCCGCAGCACCGCCTCAAGCATCTGGCTGCAGTGTGGGCAAAAGTCGGGCACATCCAGCGCCGTTTTTGCGTGTAACATTCCCAAGCAGATGGGACAGGCCTCATGGGTGTCCGTCGCTGCGAGGGAGAAACCGTATCCGCTAGGACAGGCGCGCGAGGTTGGGCTCGCTGTCCTGCTGGTTTTCCTTGGAAGTCTTGTCTTTCGCTTTCCTTTCTCCGGAGGCATGTCTGAGACAAGGCGAGCGAGTCCTTCCAGAATCCTTTTTCTTTTAATTTGAGACGTCTCCTCCGTCGCGTCGCTTTCGCTGGCTAGCCCGCTACGAGTTAGCAGGAGTAGTGGTTGTGGCGCAGTTAGCGCCATCGAGCAAAGCAGTCTGTGGAGAGAGGAGAAGAAAATACTTTGGGGTTAAGAGAAAATGTGCCGGACTAGCTTTCGCTAGTCCAGTAGTACGCAGGAATAATTCTCCGTACGCTCTGTGTAGGGAGCAAGCTCACCTCTGGTTGAGCGATGAAGCAACAGAGAAGTCCCGCGAAGAGAGGTAGTTCAGGTTTAAGCGAGGTGAAGGGCAAAAAAGAGAAAGATGGATGGGTGTCAGCGGCTTGAATACCCAGAGGGTGGGGCCTCTGGCGCTACGCTGACGCCCTTGCCGTAAAGGCGTGAATGTATTCCTTCAGGTAATCGCGCGGGGGCACAATTCCCATAGCATATGTTGCACTGAGAGAACATTACTGAAAGGGAACATAAGATTATTTCTTCTCTCTGCCACCTTTCATTTGATGTCTTTTACATTCTACACTGTATGTTTAAATGTTGTTTTATTTTATTTTATATTGATGAAAAATGAATAAATTTAATTTAAAAAAAATATTTAAAAAATGAGTAATTTTATACACTACCAGGCACAATGGTGGAGCCAAGGAGTGGTCACTGGTGACCCTGGTCCCAATAGATTAATCACCCACTCCAGTCATTTGGGTAAATTATAATTTTAAGCAATGTAAAAACTAGAAAGCATAGTTTTCACTATACTGTAGTGTCTACCTGTCCATTCATTCATTATCTATCTGCTTCTTCCTTTTTGGGTCACGGGGGTCATTGGTGCTCAAGATGTGGCAACCAAAGTTTTGAAAGAAGTCTTTCTTCTACCTTTTAGTAGCCACATACCGAAACTGAGGTTGATGCCTTTCTTATTTCTCAAGTTGTCATTCTCACAACATGCACTGATGGACGGACGGAGGGTATTTCTAATTCCTTTGCTTTACTCCCAATGGGGGACATTTTTTTTTTTTTTATTAAACGAAGAGCCCGTTGGTGAATTGGAGTTCCATTGTTTATCGTCACTTCTGGTAAATGGACTGTGCTTGTATAGCGCCTTTCTATCTTATCAGGATATTCAAAGCGCTTTACAACACTCTGTGTCCTCATTTACCCATTCATACAGCACTCTACTAGATCTGTACAAAGACTAGTCGGAGCTTTATCACATTCGTACACTGATGGGACATATATCGGACGCAATGAAGGGTTCAGTGTCTTGCCCAGGGACACTTCGGCATGCTATTGTTGGTGGAATCAAACCCCCAGCTCTCGCATTGAAAGACGACTGTGCTAACCACTCAGCCACAGCCACTCTTTTGGTACGTCCAGACCAAGGGTCAGCAACCTGCGGCTCTGGAGCCACATGTGGCTCTTTGGTCCCTCTGCAACGGCTCTTTCAAGCTTTGACCAAAACTAACATAAAACTTATAGGATGTTGTAACCACAAAAAATGACTAGTTTAACAGTTTTCCTGTCAACTCCTTTGCAAATAGGTGGATACTAGTACTAATACACAAAGTAAATTATACTCACTTTAACTTTATGCTTTATTCTTCAAAGTAGGATACGCAATTACCATATTTTTTGACTATAAGGTGCACCAGATGATGAGGCTCAATATCAATGACGCGGTCTGTTTTCATACATAAGGCGCACCATATTACAAGGTGCATTATCAAAAAAAAAAGGCAGATAAGTCAAACTTTATTCAACTCATTTATAATAACCACATACTGTACAATCGGTTTGAGGTCAGTAAGCACAACCAGCATTAATACAGAAGACTCATTGGATTATAAGGCTCACTGTCAATTTTTGAGAAAATTAAAGGATTTTAAATGCGCCTTATAGTCCAAAGAATAAGGCATTCCACAATTTTATAAAAAGCACATTTGTCTGCACAGTTCACGGTTTTAGTTTTTTTTTTTTTATTGGCAAAATACAAGACAATACAAGACACTGGACAGATGAATTGAAGATTAATGGAATCCAATATTTTCTTTTGTCTCAAAATGTAAAAATATCAATAAATGTTAACAATCATTAGTTTTTAGTTTTATAATTAATTTCACACCTACTGGCCAGAAAAGCCCATCTAGCAAACTTAAAATGGCCCACGGGCCACCAGTTGATAATGACAGTTGTAGCAGGTATTGCGGCTCTTGACACGTTTAGTTTAGTGAACAAATGGGCAGAAATGGCTCTTTTGATCGTAAAGGTTGCAGACCCCTGGTCCAGACCAAACGGCTTTTCAACTGCAAAAAAGCGCGAAACGCCTCAAGGTGGACGCACTGGACCCAGTGGTGTCCAGACTGGAATGTGAAGCGGCGGCGGCGTGGCGGCGGGGTGTGGGAGGAGCTTACCCAGTATACCGAGTTCCTCACTGACACTCCGCCAGGCAAGGACCTTTTTATTTCTGTCTCTGTAGAGCAGACTTGACTGGTCGTAAAGGACTTGTCGCGAACACACAGCTACAATGAGTTTCTCTTCCATAGTACACGACTTTGCGGGTTTTTTCTGTGTCCCACAAACAATACGTCACACAGTTGCGCAATACCCGTCCCCTCGTTTCCGCGTCACATAGCGGACTCTCCCCCTCTCTCCTCCCCCCGACTCTCCCTGATTGGTTGACACACGCGTTCACGAGTTTGAACGGCGAAATCTTCAACATTTTCAAGGCGTGCTTTGGAGGCTGCCGCGGGTTCACGTGCACGGAAAACGCTCAAATGCCACTTCCAAAACGCTCAACACGCACGTGACGTGACGCCCGACGCCAAGACGCGCCTGGAGGCGCGTCCCCCATTGACTTTGCATGTAAACTGGACGCTCCTGCAGTTGAAAACGCGTTTGGTCTGGACGTACCATTAGACCTTTGACTGCCAGTTATGACCCCTTTAGCTGTTAAACCAGACTCTGACAGTTAAACCTTTAAGCTTTAACTTTAATGCTTAGACCTTTTGGAGCATTTTGTGTACCGATAGATTCCAGTTTGTAAATGTAAATAATGAATCTTCTTACACCATAGTTAGTCATGGAGTTCCTCAGGGTTCAGTGCTTGGACTAATACTCTTTAATTTATATATGTTTCCATTAGATGAGATGACTTCTGTTGTGCTACAACAATAAATAAACTGAAGTGAACTGTGTGTAGGTTTGCTTGTTTATTGCTATTGTTTATATTTTGTAAGGAAAAAAAGGAGATGCCACTCTAGTAAACTGGGAGTCTACAGGTTCTACGGGGCCTGTTTCATCTAAACTGTACCTAACTGATTTTTTTTTCTTTTTTTACTGTTTCATTTATCTAGATAAACACAAAAAATAAAACTATTATGCATCACAAATATTTTACTCTGTTATACAAAAATTAATAAATCACAGTAAACCTTGACCCAGAGTTATCATTGCATGTACAATACATGACTTCTGTACTTACAATTTTATAGTTAAAACTGTTTTGTACACCTGTTTGCAAGCTTTAAAGATTTAGGAATATCAGTATGTAAACAGCAGTTGAACACATTTACACTCCAACGTTAGAAACAAATAAGACAAACTCAATAAAGGGACCTCGAGCTGTTTCCTCTAAAGCCTCAAATGTTTTAAAAGGAAAATGTTATAAACGATTCACATCACAGAGACTGTGGCGCACAATGTTCTGCAGTGATAGCCAAATGCCTAGAAGCGGCAACACACAACTCAGCATCTGAAAGGTGAATAAGGACACCAGAAAGAAAAGTGGAGTGATCAAAGATTCTATCGCCTTTGTCCCACTGGGAACATTCTGCAATTTTGAGATATCTGTGTAGAATAGCAGGCCCAAAAGATTCTCGAAAAACAATAAAAAGGTAATTTTACTGGTTGCAACAAATCTCTCCTAGGGATGAAAAGTGATTTTCAAAATTTTTGAAGAGTAAAATAAAAACAGAAAGTCTTCAGCTTACAGAACTGGTGCTTTGATATATTAGTTTTATTGGCATGAAGCTTTAATATGACCCTCAAAAAGTACAAGTTATGAAAGTGTTTTCGTGAGAAATACTTAGTTTTTTAAAGGGGACCACACATTCAAAATTCACTTTTTAATGTTTTTTTAACTCAACTTTGGGTATTTACTTCATAAAAAAACAGTCCTTGAACCAAAAAAATGCACCCAGTGGTTTATTTACTCTAAGTATATTTATTTAACTGTGATAAGTTAGGTTTCGGTTTGAAATCATCGCAACCCACCTCGAACCTGAGTCCAGCCCCTCACCTAGCAACCCCTGGTTAGGCTCAACCCACTTCTGTATTAAACACATGACTGTTGTTTTTCATGATTTCATCTCATCTTTTGTTTATATGTTCTTAATTTCATGTGTACAGCACTTTGTTGCAGCTGCGTTTTTTTAAATGGCGTTATAAATAAAGTATAATTGTTATTTTTATGTTTTAGTTCAATTTTTAGTGTATTTGCGATCGCTCCCAACGCGCAGCCGGCAAAAATTAAACGAGCGGACCCCCGGCGTAGGGACCCGCGGCAACGGGACCCTCTTCTGGCGCGATGGAGCGGAGCTTCAACTGTACAGCCTCGCAGCAGCCTCGCAGCAGCGAGGACCTTCTCCTTACGGATTAATTTACGGGAGACACTTGGTGAACTTTGTGTTGTCTTGACTGGAACAGCGATAACTCCCAAAATCTCCGCGTGCAACGAGCGGAGCTGGCGAACACCGGAAGAGGAACAAGCTAACATTAGCATCGGATTCGGGTGGTCTAATGCTAAAAGGAGCAGCAAATTGCGGCGCGCTCAGACGGGTTTCGGTAAGTTATCTTAAGCTAACACTAACAGTAAGTCAAATGAGTAATAAAAAAAGAGCTAATTTTAAAACAACAACACATTACAGATACTGGCTGTTACAGAGGGCGTAAACAGATCGTTGAAGGGCGTGGACTTCAGAACTCAGTATCAGAAACCGGTCGTTCAAAACGAAAGTTAAAAATGGCAGAATTAAAAAGGGTATAATTAATTATCTAAGAATTATTTTGTGTATTAAAATGAATTAATATTGTCAAGATAGCACACAGACATAACATAAAAATTTTAAATACTTACATGTGATCCCCTTTAACAACCAAGGTGCTATTTTTCTTCCAATACTTTTAGAATATATATTTTTTTGCCTTATTCCACCTGCATAACATCACTAAAATTAGAAACATTGTACTGTATCTAAATAATAATAATAATAATAATAATAATGAATAATACATAATAATAATACATTTTATAACACACTTTTCATTAATGAAAATCTCAAAGTGCTAACATTGTATCTAAAAATGATGTAGAAAAACTGGTTCATGCATTTGTCACGTCTAGACTGGACTATTATAATGGTTTGTTATCTGGGTGTCCAAATAGACTATATGCCACGGGTGGCAGTGACGTACTTCCGTTAAAATACAACCCACATCCGCCACTTCCGGGTCCCATCCACTACTGTTGTTGTTAGCGTTAGCTCCTAGTAGCAGACCATGACAACGACCCGAAACGGGAAGCGGCTGCGAGCTACTGGCACTACTTGTGAGTTCCGTTGTGTCCGCCCACCGGTGGGTACAGCTGTTCCGTTCCCCCGCCGAGGGGGGGTTAGGGCGACAATGAATAGTGGCTAGCTGTAGGGGAAACGTCGCTATAGATTTATATGGATTTATATGTGTATAGAGTTTTTATTGGTGTGTACATAGATATTTTATTAATTGTATTTACTCATTTATGTTCGTGTCATTCCCGCTAACCGGAAGTGCGCCGCCCGGGTAATGAATGCGGAAGTGCTGGAACGGGAGTCCGTGGCATATAGTCTATTCTTCTTTGAATGAATTAATTTGATAATTATGAGTTATTTTCTATTCTGTAACTTGCTGATGATTTTTGTTTTTGTTTGAACTGACTGTTAGAAAAAGGGGGCAGATATCATAAGATTTTCTCTTCATTCTGCCACCCTTAATTTTATTTCTGATATTGCATTGTCACATTTGTGATTTTTTTTTTGTGTGTGTGTGATATTTTAAAATGAATAAATTTACGGTAATAAAAAAAATTTAAATTAAAAAAAGTCTTCATTTGATCCAAAATGCTGCTGCCAGAGTCTTAACTGGAGTTACTGGTAGAGATCATATCTCTCCAGTTTTAGTTTCTCTCCATTGGCTCCCTGTCAAGTCCAGAATTGAATTCAAAATCTTACTTCTAACCTACAAAGCCCTCAACAATCTAGCTCCATCTTACATTTGTATATTCGAGATCTTAATTTTCCATATTTTCCTAACAGAGTACTTTGCTCTCAGACTGCAGGTTTACTCGCGGTTCCTAGAGTTTCCAAAAGCAAAATGGGAGGAAGATCTTTCAGTTACAGTATCAGGCTCCTCTCTTGTGGAACAAACTTCCAGTGTCTGTCCATGAGGCTGACACATTGTCCAGTTTTAAGACTGGGATTAAGACTTTCCTTTTTGATGAATCCTATAGTTAGGGTTGGCTTGTTATGCTGCCATAGACTTAGACTACTGGAGGACAAATTCAGCTAATTTCCTTAAATTAATGGTCGAAATTGAATAGTTTTAATTTGATATTATTTCTATCTTAACGTGGTTCTGTCACGATCCGTTTGGTGTGAACCCAAAATGTAGGCAAGATGATTGAAGCAGGAGATGTATTTTAAAAATAAAACTTATTTATTGTTAAACAACACAAAACAAAAAGCCGGCGTGGCGGCAAAACTTTCAAACTAAGATTTAGGCAGGCAAAAACAGGAAGGGTAGGATCAGGTAGGAACAGAGGGCCGTGAAGTCTGTGATCAGAGCTGCAAGCAAAAAGCAACAATGACTGAGCAGGTTGGAAGGGGATCACAGGAGACTAAATGCAGGGCAGAACAGGTGTAAGGAATGAAAGTGATTGCTAAGGCTGAGGGGGTGTGGTGAACTGTTGATTGACAGGAGGGCAGGGCATGAGCAGAAGGAACGAGTAGAAATGAGTAGATGAGCTGAAGTGAAAAGGACAGAAACAAAGTAAAAACAAGACAAGAGGGCATGAGCAGAAAGATGAGTAGAAATGAGCAGATGAGCTGAAGCAGGCTGAGGAGGAAGTGAAAAGAAAGAACAGAAACAAAGTAAAAACAAGAAACATTCACACAAAGCACAGAACACAAATTAGCAGGGCAGAAGAAACAGGAGCAAAGGAAGGGTGACAGGCATTACTGGATTAATGCCTAAAAAAGGACTGGACAGAAGAATATGGCAGAGGACAGACAGGCTGAACTAAATTGGACAGTGGACAGAAGGGGCAAGAAATGTGACAGAAGGAAGTCAGGGGCAGAGGAAGGGTGACAGGCATAAAGGGAGAGGGTCAGGCAAAAAGGGAGAGGGTCAGGCTAAAAGGGAAAGGTCAGGCTAAAGGGAGAGGGGAGCGGGTCAGACTCGGGTTAGGCTAAAGGGAGAGGGTCTGGCTAAAGGGGGAAGGTCAGGCTAAAAGGAGAGGGGAGCGGGTCAGACTCGGGTCAGGCTAAAGGGAGAGGGTCTGGCTAAAGGAAGTGGGTCAGGCTAAGGGGAGATGGTCAGCAGAGAAAGGGTCAGGCTAAGGGAGAGGAGAGAGGGTCAGGCTAAAGGGGAAGGTCAGGCAGCTAAAGGGAGAGGGTCAGGGTCAGCGGGGTCGCTGAACGTGACAGGTTCTTGACCTGCCATTGTGTATCTGTTCCTACCAAATCCAGCTGGTCGAAGCAGATGACCACTTGTCCTGAGCCTGTTTCTGCTAAAGGTTTCTTCTTCATGGGGGAGTTTTTCATTTACACCACATGTGTCAAACTCAAGGCCCGCGGGCCAGATGTGGCCCTCCACATCTTTTTATGTGGCCCTTGAGAGCTTAAAAGGTCTGATTGTCACATAATCAATAAGTCAAAAAGGTTTTATATTATAACAGTGTAAGAAGTAGACATATATTTCTACATCTGTGCATATATATATATGTAATATTTGTAAGTTGAATAAGTAAAAAAAAAAAACAGTTATTTACCAATAAGGAGTAGTTGTGTTTAATTTAGATTACTGTACATTTAGTTAAATTTAACTACATTTATACTGTCTTACAGCTACATCTGGCCCTTTGAGGGCAACCACTAAGCTGATGTGGCCCTCGGTGGAAATTAGTTTGACACCCCTGCTTTACACTCTCACCTTCATGCTTGCTTAAGATGAGAGTTTTGTGATGGAGTTAAACTCAAAGCAGTCTGCTCCTCATATAAATAGTGTTAAATTATTATTTTTATATATGAATGCTTCTGTTCAGTGCCCTGAGATGACTTCAGTTGTGACTTGGCGCTATCCACAGTATTCCTGAGGGTGTCACTGTAGAAGCGAATGTGCATTGTACTTCCTGTCCGACACCGGAAGTGCCTGTATTCCATAGGCGGAGTATGGATCGCGGGTGTTTTTGAAAGTTATTTTCATTCATTTTATCGGAGCAAACACAGCTTTTGTTTAAACGGAACGTTTACTGAAATGTCCTACCGGGGTTCAGGTACCTGCTGTGCTGTTCGCGGCTGCACCAACAACCGGACCAAGCTAAATCTTTGGCTAAAACAACAGTGTTTTCAACACGGACCCAAAACAAAGAAAGAGTGTTCCTGCATCCTTCTCTATGGCTGTGTCTGCGCGATCAGGTAACATCTGTAATTTCTTTTTATTCAGGGAGGGTTTATTAATGAGAGTTTTGGATGATTTACTGTCTTAAAATGATATATGTCAGGCGCGACCGGTATTTTTAGCCGAGATAGCTGCTAATAAACCTTAGCCGAGAGGCCGGAGCAAACGCGTTCGCTATTTATGTAGTTTTAAATTATGTCTGCGCGATCAGGTAACATCTTTTTATTCGGGGAGGGTTTATTAATGAGAGTTTTGGAAGATTTACTGTCTTAAAATGATATATGTCAGGCGCGACCGGTATTTTTAGCCGAGATAGCTGCTAACAAACCTTAGCCGAGAGGCCGGAGCAAACGCGTTCGCTATTTATGTAGTTTTAAATTATGTCTGCGCGATCAGGTAACATCTTTTTATTCGGGGAGGGTTTATTAATGAGAGTTTTGGAAGATTTACTGTCTTAAAACGATAGATCTCAGACGCGACCGGTATTTTTAGCCGAGATAGCTGCTAACAAACCTTAGCCGAGAGGCCGGAGCAAACGCGTTCGCTATTTATGTAGTTTTAAATTATGTCTGCGCGATCAGGTAACATCTGTAATTTCTTTTTATTTGTCCCTCCTCTTTTAACAAAACGAGTGGTGTTCCCACATTTTTAATGAACTAAAACAACAAAGTTTGGACTGTCTTCAACTGTATTACTCGCATGTAAACAAACGGTGTTTCCGGTCAACCGGAAGTCGTGTGCACATTTCGCGCAAAGCGTCATGGGGCGTAGGAATACTGTGGATATAAATAAACTGAATTGAACTGAATTTAATTCAATACAACCCAACTCAAGCAATGCTTTGTCTACTTCAGTCATTGTTATCTTGTTTATAGATGATTGTACTGTGAAAAGAGAATGTTTTTGTTAACCACTATTCTTTTTTTTTTTAAATGTAGCAGCACTATCTGCATATGTAGGCATTTAATATGCAAAAGCTAATTCATATAAACTGGCACTATGTTTTCAGCTTAAACTCTTGCAATTTTAATCTTAACCAGATATTCACACTTGTGTGCTCCAATTCTCCTTGTTCATTTTAGAATGTCTTATGCTGTTTATTGCATTTAAAGAGTTTTTTTTAACAAACAGTCATCACTTTCCAACCTGTTAGTTTGACTGCTCGTTCTTGCCACAAAGCTCATAATAGTTTTTAAGCTTGTGACTTGAGTGTTAATAACAACATTTAATGAAAAGTGACAGAGGTATCCTTTAAGCTCTAATAATGTCCAACCACATATTATGTAGTGACATAATCAATTACCTGAATCAATCTCGCACAGCTGTAACAGGGATCCC
>JBBPBX010009050.1:24231-53956 GCA_038048925.1 Garcialebias charrua | reverse complement strand
AGTGTGTGTGCCACCTGCATCATGAAGGACCCCACTCACACAATTTTTTTGCCCCACTCCCCTCAGGAAGGAGGCTGAGGAGCATTGAGTGTAGAACCACTGAGGAACAGCTTTTACCCTGAGGCTTTTAGACTCTTGAATAAATAACCAAAATAATAATGGCAAAATATCACATCATGTTGCTGCTGATCTGTTTCATGTTGCTGTGTTCATCCGTGCCCATCTGCTCATACAGACTCATGTTCGTGCTGCTGTTTGGAGTAATGTTTTTCTATGATATTAGTGCTTAGTGTATTTTTAGTTGATGTTTTTCTTAGTTCATATCTTAGATGCTATTACTGTTCTTCTCTTGCATTTATTGCTGGATGTAACTGGGACCCTGTGTACATAATCTCGTTTCATCGCATGTATCACATGCGGTGCAAATGACAATAAAGTTTCTCTGACTCTGACTCTGATATATATATATTTTTTTCTTTTTTTCTTTCAGCTTCTCCTTTCATCAGGAGTTGCTGCAGAGAACAAGTTGCACGAAGACTAGGCAATTATTTTTTTGACGGATGCCCTTCCCGACACAACCACAGACCACCGAGCTACCACAGCCCCACCAAATGTCATTGTATTTAGGTGCAATTACAACAAAAACATATTCTATATTCTAGAGTTTTAGACTGAGATCCTTGTTTGTCAGTAACGGGGGTGTTTGATCAAACCTTGAAAATGTTATTCACGAGATCAGTCAACACTCGAAGGGATCAGTTATAGCAACCACCGCACCAAATTTAACTTTTACATAACTTAACTTTTATGGACATAATTTCCAGGTGCAGCCAAGGTTTTGAGGGGATCTGTTTTGGTGGCCTTATGATTGCTTCTCTGTTTTTTGCAGATGATGTGGTCCTATTGGCTTCATCAGGTCGTGATCTACAGCTTTCACTGGAGCGGTTTGCAGCCGAGTGTGACGCAGCCGGGATGAGGATCAGTTCCTCCAAATCCGAGGCCATGGTCTTGAGCCGGAAAAGGGTAGAGTGCCCTCTCCGGGTCGGGGAGGAGGTCCTGCCCCAAGTGGAGGAGTTTAAGTATCTCTGGGGTCTTGTTCACGAATGAGGGAAAACTGGAGCGTGAGATCGATAGGCGGATAGGTGCAGCATCCGCAGTGAAGCGGGCGCTGTACCGGTCTGTCGTGGTGAAGAGAGAGCTGAGTCGAAAGGCAAAGCTCTCAATTTACCGATCGATCTACGTTCCCACCCTCATCTATGGTCATGAGCTTTGGGTTGTGACCGAAAGAACGAGATCTCGGATACAAGCGGCTGAAATTAGTTTTCTCCGCAGGGTGTCTGGACTCTCCCTTAGAGATAGGGTGAGAAGCTCAGTCATCCGGGAGGGACTCGGAGTAGAGCCGCTGCTTCTCCACATCGAGAGGAGCCAGTTGAGGTGGCTCGGGCATCTGGTTAGGATGCCTCCTGGACGCCTCCCTGGTGAGGTGTTCCGGGCATGTCCCACCGGGAGGAGACCCAGAGGAAGACCCAGGACACGCTGGAGGGACTATGTTTCTCGGCTGGCCTGGGAACGCCTTGGGATTCCCCCAGAGGAGCTGCTCCAAGTGGCTGGGGAGAGGGAAGTCTGGGCCTCCCTACTTAGGCTGCTACCCCCGCGACCCGACCCCGGATAAGTGGAAGAAAATGGATGGATGGATGAACAGCAAAACTTTTATGGTGTAAGACGTAACATTAATTTTCTGTCTTATTTTTCCTGTTTTTGAGTTCTCAGCTTCCTTTCCTCCTCACTTCATCTTCATCCAGCCTCATCCTTCTCATTTGTCTTTTCTCTCCCAGCCGCCCCTTTGTGTGCACACTCAGTTTTAGTCAAAGTCGTCAGGTCCAGTTTTTAGAATAAAATAAAATCTGATGTTATATAAAGTTCTACCTAGTTCTGCCATGATCAAAGGGTTACGGTAGTTCAGCCAATTGATCGAATGAAAAGAACATGCAGAATAAAATGTCACATGTTAATGTTTTGAAAATGACAAACACATTTTACCGTTTCAAAGCCTAAATTTATTTGAACAAATACATTTTTATTTCATTTAATCCTTATTTATACAGGTAGTCTCATTGAATCACAAGGAATCATTTTCACGATAGACTTGTTTTAGACGAACAACCTATGGAGTACAGACAACAATAAACAACAATAAAAGCAATGTAGGAGGTCCAGGGTTTTCCCTACAGCTTTTCTACTCCAGGTGGCGCCAACAGGCTCACCCCTAAGGCCCATTACCCTGATGAGCTGTAGGGGTATAAATACCATGCCATACAGCTTTATTTATAGAGTACTTAAAACAGCAACAAGGCCAAACAAAGTGCTGTAAATGGCTGTGACGACTTCTCTCTGATGCTGGTACATTGTCTACCAACTGGTAGTTGTGTTCCTGGCAACATTTATGTTCCTAGCACTAATTCCTTGCTCTTGCGTGTTTCAGCATACTCCTCCAATGTCCTGGACCGCCTCGTTTCTCTTGTGAACCTACTAGTGCTCTCTTCAGATGCTCCTTGCTTTCCCCACTTGCCCATCAACTACCCGCAATCTCTCTGGGGCCTTCTTGGACAACTTCTTCCTAGACAACCAATGGATCTTTATCTCTATGAGAAAACCATCTTTTCCTACAGTAAGCAACAAGTGATTATCAGAACCACCTTTAAAGCAACTTATAATCACATTAACTGTCATCTTTGCTCTCCAACTTTCCAGTCCCTCCCACCTGGGTTGCAGTTCTACTGTTGGATTATTTCACTTCCTGTAAATAAACACTATTAAATTTATTATTGTGTTTTGGAGTTGCTCATTTCAGTCATGACTATCTGGGTATTATCCAAAAAAGTTAAGTCAGGTCCTCTGGATGGGTTAAAAAAATTAAAATGGTAGAATCCAATGGTCAACTGCTGGCTGGTTCAGCGCTTCTCCACCTTTTTGTTTGTTTTGTTTTTCCAGTTTTCTGTTTTTGTTCAGGTGATTTGTAATTAAATCTTTTGTCTGAATTACAATAATCTGGGCTTAATATGTTGTGTGTCCTGCCACTTACTCCTGGATTTATCAGGAACGTTTTTGGGAGCTCGTTCGGCCCAAAGATGTTGCCATAACTAACATTTATTGTAATTTGTTTGCTTCCAGAGATGTTTGATAACATGTTTGAGTGCTTGTTTAATCCATAGCATATTTATGGGCTTGTCCCTTGTCATTGAGGCTGTTGACAGTTAGTTTGCAGCTTGTCAGGGTGGGTGACATGTTTGGTCACACCCTCTGTTAGTGAGTCGTGTCAGCTTCTTGTGTCAGGTTGCTGTGGTGACTTGTGACTGTGCAGCTGAAGTGCAGGGTTTAAAGGTCCTCTGACATGATGTTTGAACTATGCCTAAAATTGCTCAACATACATATGTTGTATTACATATTCAACTATGTTCGTTTGTACAAGCAAAATGATAAATGAATTTAATTTTGATTTAAAGGTGATTTTAAACTTTGCGCCGTGTTTATTCACGGAAATCCGATTACACGCAAATGCAACATCTGTGACGTAGGAAGGAGAAGCTCAGTTCGCGGCTGCAATGATAACGCATATTCATTATCTGCCAGATCGCCTATTTTTTTTGTATAACTTGAAAAATGCCGTTACGTTGTGTCGCATTTGGGTGTTCTAATATCATCAGTGAACAAGTGAGCCTTTTCACTTTCCCAAAAGATGAAATACTTTGTCAAGAATGGAATAAATAAAGCTGCTCCCCCCTCGGAGCTCCCTCGCTTCCTGAAAAGGTAAGACTCAAATAAATACGGGTGCAGACCTAAATTAGAACCTGCTGTTTCTGCTCATCTAACTTTCTGCTTCCCAAACTGAAGACAAATAGCTCAAATCTTCACTTAGATTGCTAAATTCGTCATTTTATTTATTGTCCGCCATGAATATGTAAAAGGGGCGTTCTAGAGACGTTCTCCCTCCTACGTCACAGATGTTGCATTCGCGTGTAGTCGGATGTCCCGTGAAGAAACACGGTTTTGAATTTTTAACTCACTTTGAAAGGAATTTTCATTAATATATCATTTTGTTTGCTAAAACGAACATAGTTGAATGATACAAGATATGTATGTTCTGTCACTATATTCAAAGTTAAAAGATGATGTCACAGACTCTTTAAATTTCCCTGAGCCACATGTCTTTTTTTGTTTGTGACAGTGCATAATTTTGTGAATTGGTGTCTATGAGGAATGTATTTTCCTCTACTGTATTTTTTTTTCCTCTAGTGCTCATGTGTGCTCCACTTCTTGAACAAAATGGAGTTCAATGTAGATGATTTTGCAGATTAGCCAACTATTGAGCAATCTGATAGCAGCACAAAAGAGCAGCTGTTGGCAATTGTTGCTCATTTGTCGATTTTGGTATCTAAACAGTTCAATAAGAAAGCAATGAAATCTGAGATTTTCTCTGCTCTGACTGCAGCTGGTGTTTTCATTGCTGTTTGGCACAAGACGTAAAAAGTTTTTGATTAATTACGTGTTCTGATCCTAATGGATGAGTTACATTTTTTTATACCTGAATGGATTACAACATATACCTGTATTAATTAGCCAAAGGTAAGTGAAATTTCTAAGGCAACTGTACTTGCAGATTAGTACATGTTGACTCATAAACTGTTTTTGAGAAGCGGCCTCAGGTGGAGCAGTGCAGCTCCACTGCCATGCACTCTGCAGGGTCTAACATGAAGAAGGAGCATGGTCCAGAAACGGGAGCAGGTAAGATAAAGCTAGTTTGGGCTTATTGCTAAAAACCTGGTCACATTTGGCCCAAATGTTTTTTGCTTAATTCTAAAAGTACATACTCTAAAGCGGTTGCATTGGTGAAAACGCTGCCAGTGCCCGTCACTTGCAATGTTGGGAAAACAGATTTACATGTAGATATTTACTCACTACTGTATTTCTCATGAAGGGCAAAGTCTCTGTAGCAGGTGGAGTGAAAGTATCAGTTACTGTTTTGAGAGACGCAGCAGCTTCCAGAGCCATCATTTGAAACAGCGTCTTGCCTTTATTCCATGAAACTGCTTTGAACTCTTATGAATGGTTGCAAGGTTTTGGAAGTAATTTTACTTATAATCCTCTGCATCATATTAATTTGAAATCAATGTTGGTGTCTGAAGATGTGGTGGTGGCAAGTCCTACCTTTTCAATTCAAGGCATTGACTTCCTTTTAGGGAATGATTTGGCCGCAGGAAAAATCTTGGTTAATCCAAAGATTACAGCAGTCGCAGTGATTTCTGAGAGCCCAGATGAGCATCAGAATAAAATTCCCAGTGCAATTACGCAATTACGTGCACCAAGGCATGGAAAAGCTGCATGTGCCGCAACCATGGGTGCAACACCAACAAGCAGAGAGAATACTAGGTACAGGATAAGAATCTGTCTGGCCTCCTCTGACCCAGCCAGACCCCCAGGCTGCAGTCTCCTCAGTTGGGATGAGTTCTCCAGTGGAGCTGTCCAGTGCTGAACTTGACACTGATGTCTGTCTGAGGCCATGCTGCGAGTGTTGACTTAGAAACTCAGAAATGCTGGTTAAACTGGACTCCTCCTTGCTGCATTTGTCTGATAATCAGTTAAGTGATGTGATGCATCTAGTTAATTCTTATCAGTGTCTGTTTTCTGATGTGTCCTCCCAGACTCATCTTCTACAACATCTGCATTTTGTCTGTGTATGGGAAACATACACAGATGACAAAAAAGGACATTTTATTATTATTATTATTATCATTATTATTATTATTATTATTATTATTATTATTATTATTATTATTATTATTATTATTATTATTATTATATGTGTGTGGTTCCTCCCCATGAAGCAACATCCATACCAGGTTAATCCAGATAAAATAAGTCCAGATAAGGAAAATAAATAAATCCAGATAAGACTCTGTTGGAATACTGGCAAAAACCAATGCAGATATGTTCCTGTTACTGATTTTCTACACCTACCTTATAATGTTTTGATACTTTAATATTTTGTTTTAATTTGTTTTAAAAAATCTGTATTTATCTCTTATGTTTGTCTATTGTTGATTGTTTAAGGACATTTCTGCTGTTGTTGTTGTCATCATTCTTTAGTTTGTAGCAGGTTGCTCTTAATAATAATAATAATGAATTCAATTTATAATGCACTTTTCATTAATAAAAATCTCAAAGTGCTCATCTTGTGCATGAGTCCTCGAGGCTCAATGAGATTAACCTGACAAAATAAAGGTTGAATTAAAAAAAGCTCTATAGAATCAAGCTGATTACATGTTGCAACATAATATTGCTGAACAAAGCTGTAGAGCATGGAATTCACAGTGTTTGTTGGTCATCAAGTCTGATGAGTCTGACCGTTTCTGCACAGATTTGAGAAAAGTTAACAGCGTCACAAAAGCCAGATTGTCACCCGCTTCTTCGGATGGAGGATTGTGTTGATCAGGCTGGTTCTGCAGATTTGTAACAAAACTGGATCTGTTGAAAGGTTATTGGCAGGTCCCACTGACAGAGTGAGCCAACTGTTCTTACTACTGCTACTACTTTATGTTGTTCTTAATACTGTTATTTTTACACTTTATATTTTTGCTACTCTTGGGTGTAACTGGGACCCTGTGTATATAATTTTGTTCCACCTCATGTACCACATGTGATGAGAATGACAATTAAATTGACTTGAACTTGAACGTAACTGCATATCACTCCTGATTCATTTCTACAATATAAGGTGATGCCAGGATGTACTTCCTGCGGCAGCTGAGGAAAGCCAAGCTGCCGGCCAAGCTGATGGTTCAATTCTACATGGCCATCATTGAGTCCATCCTCTGCTCCTCCATCACAGTGTGGTATGCCGGGGCCACTGCCAGGGACAGACAGAAACGACAGCGTGTTGTGCGCTCTGCAGAGAAGGTAATCGGCTGTAGTCTCCCATCCATCCATGATCTGTACGCCTCCAGGACTGTAGGGCGAGCTGGTCAGATTACAACTGACCCTTCTCACCCTGCACATGGACTCTTTGAACCACTCCCTTCGGGCAGGAGGCTTCAGTCCATTCGGACCAGAACCTCTCACCATAAAAACAGTTTCTTTCCATCTGCCGTCAGTCTTCTGAACATTCATAATCATGTTACTGTTTAACTCTGCCTTATCATTTATCACTGGCCTAACACTGTACATCATCACTCCATTTATCTTCATTTAGCACCATTTGTCACTGCCATTTATTGTGAATATTGTGCTGTACTGCATTGTGTTTATTGGTTGGTGTGTACATATGTTTTTATTCTATTTTTACTTCTTTTTATTGCACCTTTATGCCAAAGCAAGTTCCTAGTCAGTGAATTTTATTCTTTGACAATGGCAATAATAAACTGATTCTGATTCTGATTTGGTGCGCACAATGCACCAGCAACTTTTCAGCGTCTGGTAAATAAGATTTGGTCTGGGGTGAAGGGCTGTGAAGCATATTTGGATGACATTGTCATGTATTCTCAGTCTTGGGAAGAGCACATGAAGGCAGCACAATGGTTCAGTGGTTATCACTGTTGCCCCACAGCAAGAAGGTCCTGGGTTCAATCCCTGGTTGGACCTTGGGTCTTTCTGTGTAGAGTTTGTATGTTCTTCTTGTGCTTGCGTGGGTTTTCTCTAGGTGCACCGGTTTTCCTCCCATAGTCCAAAACATGCATATTAGGCTGCCTTCAGGCCCAGGCCTCCCTTGCAAAAGAGATCTGTGATCTCACTGGTATTTGCCTGGTTAAATAAAGGTTAATAAATAAAACAACTAAAGACAGTGTTCCAAAAACTGGCCGATGCCAACTTGACTGTAAACCTATCAAAATATGAATTTGGACATGCTACAGTGACTAATCTGGGTAAGCTGGTGGTAAAAGGACAGGTTAGATCAGTGGGCTCAAAAGTTGAGGCAATTTCCTGTTTGCCAATTCCCTCTTGTGTGACTTATGGTGCTTTCTGGGAATGACATGGGTTTCTGTCTGAACTTTTTAGCTGTCATTGCCCCTCTCACTGACATCCTGAGCTTGAAAGTTAAATGTGTCTAGTCAAATGACTCAGCATGCTTTTGAATGCATCAAAGCAATCTTGAGCGATGTGCCCATCCTTGCTGCACCACCTTACTTAGCTTTTAAGTAGCTAAGTACTGGTTCTGGGCCTCTCCCAGAAAATTTGGAGTAAAAGAGATGCCATTTCCTGCATTTTTGTGTATTTAACAGGCTGTTAAACATCTGTAAACATTTGATTAAACTGATTAAAAACAGGTTTGTAAATGACAAGGCTCAATGAGACAGACAACCTGTATAAATAAAGGTTGAATTGAAATTACTATTTTAGAGAGCAACAACAATTAACATGCCTGTGTGTGAATGCAGCTCCGATCCTGTCAAGGACAATCCATCCATTCATTTATTTTAGATAATAAATTGTATTTTCAACATTTTGATCACTCTTATTTTGACTAATTAGATACATTGTTTTTGATACATGTTAAACCATTTCGGACTTTTTTTTACTGTAAGCTTATTTATTATGTCTGAAATGTTATCCATTGCGTTAATGTATGAAGAAGTTCCGGCACAGCAGTTGTGCATGTATCCTGCAGAGCTATCTGGAGACGCTGTACATTAAACAACTGTCTCAGGGTGCACAGCTGAAAGTGGATGAAGACGCTCGCTGTGTGCAGTCCATGTCTCTGCTGAACAGGAGCATGGTGCAGCCGGAACATCTACTCCACACACTGGGCAACGTCTCCTCTCGTTGTATTTTAAATGAATAATCAAAATTAAAATATGCAATGACTTGAGGGGCAGAGATTTGAGTTGCCGGATCCAAGTGGTCAAAATGAGAGAGTTCCCGGATCTTGTTCCCGCAGGATCCGGCTCAAATTAACCACGGATTCTAAGCTTTATAGAAGAAAGTTGATGGATGCTAACATTTCAGGCAGTAGCAGCATTGGCCTTCTTCAATGTGTCACAAGGAATTTTTTTTAGTTTTAATTTCCCTAATTCATTAAAAATGATAAATTATCTGTGACCACTCTCTCCTAGCAGCAGGTTGGCTCAGGTGTGTGAACATGACAGTTGGCTTATTAGGCAAGAGCTCAGGTGATGAACTCTGAGTGCATGTGTGTTAGAGAGTAGAAAGTGGTGTAATGTAAACAGGAAGAACTGTGGTTGCCGTCAGCCAGAGGCTGTGCTGCTTTGACAGTTTGAATGCTTCACTTTGATCTTAATCCTGCTTAATACATGCGTGTGTGTGTGTGTGTGTGTGTGTGTGTGTGCGTGTGTGTGTGTGTGTGTGTGTTGTAAATTATCATATATGCTTTTCCAGGTTTGACCTGCAAAATCTGACAGGTACAAAGTGAAGCTACAATATTTCTCTCCCTTCCCCCCACCCACAAAATATTAGATAAAAAATGCTTTTCAACAATCAATAAGGAGGATATATATATTGATCTGCAATTGTCATCATGTCTTTGCATATACAACTAAATAAATTGGAGTGAATTATGTGTTAAAAATAAATTTTGTCATGGGAAAAAAAGAGATTCCCAAATGATCAGGTGTAGACTTCCTCATTTTTTTAGCAAAACTTTGGAGAACATAATCTTCCAGGCACTCTCTGCAATCTATTGTGGGTTTTCTCTAATCCTCTCTGGCTCATATAAATACATACACAAATAATTTGTATAATTAGGTGCATATTGTATTATGCAACTTGATCATGGGCTTTTGTATCCACCAACAAGCTTCTGGCATAATTCGGACTGATGCTTGAACACTCTTCTTGGTAGATCACTTACCAGGTTTTGCTAGTTGATCTGTAAATGAGGCTGTAAATAACTAAGAATAATGTAAAATACTGGTTGTGCGTTATCAGGAGGGTTTTAGTTCATAAATGTTTGTGCTTTTCATTATGTGTGCAGACATAATGTTCAGTGTGACATATGGATCCTATTCTAAATGTGTGATCTCCTATATCCTCCTTCATTCCACCAGGCTTCGGATGTGACGGAGGTCAGATGCCTTGTCCTCAGGGGACTTCCTGTCATTCTCCGAGATGATCCATCTCCCTTCTTCAAGGCTTGCTTTGTGAGGATCTTTGATTTTTCTTCACCTTCTTTCATCCCCCATTCTGTAAGTTCCACCTGTGAACTATCCCCACCCCTCTTTTCCTTCAACCCCCCTTCCCCTCTCTCCACCTTGCTCTCTGGCTCCCCTCCCCTGCACCCCCTGTTCTCTACCTCCACTTTTATCTCCTTATCATACATATTATTTAGAGGTTTGCATATACAAAGTATTAATAGTTACTTTTTTATTGTTGTTATTGTGATTGATCATCCTGAGTGAATTTCTCTAGAGTTCACCGCCCTAGGCAGTGGGTGGACACTGAAGTGGGTGGACACTGAACAGGGCAGACACATCAGCTGTGTAGAGATAGAGCCTGTTTGTAGCACTATCATCGTTCTTTAGTTTTAGCAGGTCGCTTTCGTAAATGAGCCCATGAGGTTCAATAAGATTTACCTGACTAAATAAAGGTTGAATGAATACTGATGTGATCATCCTGTGTGCTTTTTTCAAGACATTGATGATGAGGAACATTTGTACAATGATGTGCCAGTGGGGATCCTCTGCCATAAATCTGAAAACATGTCTCCACACATGCAGTCCCTTCATCATAATGCATCTTTGGTGGGAATTATCATGGAGGGAAAGATTATGATGGATGTTGAGAATCTGCTCCTGGCCATTAACCATTGTCTTTGAACTTACCTAAGCATCACAACTACCCAAACTATATGAAGAGCACTTTTGATTTTTTTCAACATGTACTTCTAAACTTAGGTAAGATAGAGCTATAGTGTCCTACATCCCTCAAAGAGATCCATGTCCTGACCTCAGAGACACTATATGTAAATAAGCTCTTCCTCTCCCCCTCTGTTCTAATGATTCCCCTTCCTGGGTCAGACAAAATGACTCATAGGGTCTCTCTAGCAGGTAATCAACTCTTTTTACTAAGATAGACTTTGTGTCTCCAAAAAGTCTATATCAAAGTAACAGAATTTACCTCCTGCAAAGTGTATCAACACTTAGTTCCTGTCTCAGACAAGGTGACACCTCTACAATCCACATTCAACAGTTGAGCAGAACTGTGTCATACCCCCAGGACAACAGAGGTGTGATCACCATGTCAATGAAGGAAGTGTGCCAGTGGCACAGAGCCTCAAACAGACCACCTGATGTTTCCCAGCATTGTGTGAATAACCCAAATGTACATCTGTGAAGAAATTACGTTACTGGGTACACAAAGCAGTCATTGTTTTCCCTCTGAACTTTGACAGGAGGAGTTATAATCAAAATTAATTTATGCAACTCAGTTAACGCCCATTCGGTTGGTCAGAGTTACATTGATTGGATACAATTTGCATAGATACCCCCCTTCTAGAGTCAGGTAAAACTGTAACTCAGGGAAGGAGTCTTTGTGGTCTTTTTCAAATTGGCTTTGAGCTGCTGTGAGGCAGGGCCCTCCATCTTCCATGTTGGAAGGAGCCAGACGGCTGAAATGTGAAGTCCACGGAACTCTCTCAAACACCCCTGAACGATGGTGCTGCCTTGCTGAGGAAACGTTCTAGAGAGAATCATTGCTTCCTTGGATGACGAAAACCGGCCCTTTCACCTCGTGTCCCTTGAGGTAATAATGAGGACATCTTCGGGTAGGTAAAAAACATCTTCCTTCTGACAGACGAATGACTCTCAGTAACATCTTAGTTTAGTTTTAGACAATCTTTAATTCACTTCAAGAATCTCAGATAAAGTTGACCTAATTTTAAGTGTTAGTTCTAAATTTAGGTAACTTGTCTCCTCAAAGTTCAAAGCTATCTTACATTACAGTATTCAACTTCTTTGATAACATTACTGGTTATTCATTCATATTTCATATTTGTCGAAACTTCACACTATTATATAATGAAAAAAATAGCCATTACTGAATTTTTTCGCTTAACCAATCATGTTTTGTGTGTTTAATTCAAGGTAAGCAGATTACAACATTGTTAAGAAAGCACCATTATTTTATCGAGGTCGTCTGCATTTATTATTCTTCATAGCACACCTGTTAAAAGGTGTACAGACCTCTATTACTTTATCCTATCTTCTACAGATCTAAAACCTAAACTTCAAACACTCAAGAATCCCAAGTTGTCAAATGTGTTTTTTAATTAATTGGAAGTAAATTAATTTTCAATTGGCAGTTAAAGAAAACATTATACAGGTAGTCCCCGACTTACGAGCAAGTTCTGTTCCTACGACTATCTCGTAAGACGAAATCTCGTACGTCAGAACACGAAACACGTGTTCTCGTAAGTCCGGATTTTTGGTCGTAAAATTTATGCTAGCGCTACTACGAACACTCGTTTTTCATCAGGGGCAGCATGGTGGTACAACTGGTAGAGCTGCTGCCTCTCAGCGAGCAGGTCCCTGGTTCAAATCCTGGTCCAGGGGCCTTTCTGGGTGGAGTTTGCTTGTTCTCTCCGTGCATGCGTGGGTTTTCTCTGGGTGCTCCGGTTTCCTCCCACAGTCCAAAAACATGCATGTTAGGCTGATTAGTAACTCTAGATTGACCCTGGGTGTGAGTGAGACAGGTCCATCTGGTAAATGAGTCCCCGTGGCTCAACGAGGCTAGCCTGTATAAATAAAGGTTGAATGAATGAAAAAAATCACAAATGTTCATACTCCCGTATTTGTCGGTCTATAACACACAGTTTTTTTGCTCATTTGAATGCCCTGCGTGTTATATGCCGAAGCGTGTTATTTATGGATTTTTTTCCCATATTTTTAGACCAATTTTTGGCTCTAATATCGCCGTTTTTCATTTTGGCCAAAAATGGTGCAGTACCAGTTTCGGCCGCTATGGGCGCTATGGGCAGCAACAGAGGACTCGGAGAGCGAAGAGGAAGAGGAGGGCCACTTCCAGACCGTTTCTAGCTCATGTGTCCGAAAAAAGCCTCCTCAGGTCGGACTGACTTTGTCGCTGCCTGCCTCCTGCTCTGGATGGAGCTGCTATAGCTGTGAGGTTAGCTGTATTTTTTTAGCAAGATAACTCATAAACCACACCGCGGATTTTCTTGAAACTTACAAAGCGTAATTATTTGGTGGTCATTTACTCACTGTTAGCTGCAGAAGATATTTAGAGCTATAAAAAAATCGCTCTTTTAGCTGTTAGCACTTAGCTAACGTGAACAGATACCTACTGTTTAGATAAACAGCTCTTAAACCACTCAGATATTTTTTAGGCTTACAGAGTGTAATTATATGGGTTTAATTTACAAGCTGTGACCTGTATAAGACATTTGAGATCAAATTCGATTTATTTATAATTTATTTTAGTAGCGCACGAGACGTGTTTTGGACGAAGTCAAACCGAAACAATTTCAATCTAGCCGGTTAGACCATTTCGTGAATTGATTAAGGAACCGTTATGCTCAGGAACCCTTGTGCTATAATGTCAGCCAAGAAATATATTTTTTCTCGCAAAGAAATAATTGTTTTTACCGTGTTTTCTTGTGAAGTCCTTCGGTGCTCGCTCGCTTCTGTGGCCGCCATTTTAAGCAGGGCAAATGAGGCACTGACGCGTCGCGTAGCGGTGACGCATAATAGATGCGTGTTATATGCCGAAGCGTGTTATTTTACGGATTTTTCCAATTTATTGGCAATAATTGGACAAAGCGTGTTATATACAGGAGCGTGTTATAATCCGACGAATACGGTAGTTCATAAACATGCTCAGAAACTTGTTTCCAAACGGTTAGCTAACACACTTTCATATAAAAACACATAAAAGTGCTGTATTTTTTGTATGTTCTTTACAAATTTACTGCTCGTTCGCCAGCTCGTAAGTCCGTAACCTCGTAAGTAAGAGCGCTTGTAAGTCGGGGACTACCTGTACAAATAATTTTGATCTGCATTATTTGTTGAGAGGAACTTTAATTGAAGGGAATGTAGAAAAGGGAAGAGAGAGGGTTATGAGACAAGCATATTCAATTCAATTTAGTTATATACTGTAGTGCCAATTCACAACAGAAGTCATCATTGCCGTGCAGGAATTATGACGAGACTGCGGGCAGACGCTAAAACCGGTAAACCCCCGATGCCGGCTCTTTTTCTGTCTAACGTTCGCTCGCTCGACAACAAAATGGATCTACTTCGTTTGAGGGTGACCACGTCGGAGGAGATGAGAAGATGCTCCGTGCTTTGTTTTACGGAAACGTGGATTTCTGAGGAGACTCCAGACTCTGTTTACGAGCTGGACGACAGGCTCTTTTTCAGAACAGACCGGTGCACCGAGACTACGGGGAAAACGCGAGGCGGCGGTGTTTGTATTTACGTACACAAAGATTGGTGCACGAACTGTGCTGTGATAAAAAGAGCTTGTTCAGCTGCCGTGGAGTTGATCACAATAAGATGTAGGCCGCACTATATGCCACGTGACTATTCAGTGATCTTAATCAGCGTTATTTACATAGCCCCTGATGCTAATGCTAATGACGCCCAGGGAGAAATTCATGACTTACTCACCTCGCTGCAGTGTAAATATCCTGAGGGGCTTTTCATTGTTTGCGGGGACGTCAATCACGTTGATCTTCAAGTCTCCCTCCCAGCCTTCAATAAGAACGTCTTCACAGCTACGAGAGGAGATAAAACGCTCGACCAAGTCTTCACAAATGTAAAGGGGGCATACACGGCGAAGACACGCCCACCGCTTGGAGCTTCCGATCACGACTCTCTGATTCTGGCCCCAAGAGAACTCCCCCCACTCAGGCGCTCAAAGCCGGAACAAAGAGAAATAACAATCTGGCCTCAAGATAGTTCCCCCATGTTGAGAGACTGTTTTGAGAGGACAAACTGGTCTGTTTTCAGAGAAGCAGCCACTGATGGAAGTTCAGTGGACATGGAACTGTACGCTTCCTCAGTCCTGGGTTACATCAGTACATGCTCTGAAAATGTATCCATAAAAAAATATGTGAAATCCTACCCGAACCGGAAACCCTGGTTAAATAAAGAAGTTCACGCCTTGCTAGCAGCCAGAGACACTGCATTCAAGTCAGGAGATAAAGTGGAGCTGAGAAAGAGCAGGAATGAACTGAAGGATGGCATTAAGAAGGCCAAGGCCACGTATGCACAGAGGATCGAGGGACAGTTCACCTCACAAGACCCACGGAGCATGTGGAAGGGTATTAAATGCATAACAGATTACAAAGGCAAAAACAAACAATGCCCCAGGGACCCATCTCTGCCTGATGCCCTCAATAAGTTTTATGCACGTTTTGATGATCCAAACAGACCAGCTAGCACCAGACTCACCTCATCACCAGATGAAGAGCATCTCAGGGTGTCCGCAGCAGAAGTGAGAGGCAGTCTCAGAAAGATTAATCCTCATAAAGCAACCGGACCAGACAACATCCCAGGGAAAGTTCTGAAGGAATGTGCGGACCAGCTCTGTGAGGTGCTGGCTGACATCTTCACCACCTCACTTGCACTGGAGTCAGTTCCCACCTGCCTGAAGACCGCGACCATCATCCCAGTCCCAAAGAGCTCCACAGTGACTGGTCTGAATGACTATAGACCGGTGGCCCTCACCCCGATAGTCGCTAAATGTTTTGAGAAACTGGTCATGTCCCACATCAAGGCAACCGTCAACATCAATGAGGACCCTCATCAATACGCATACCGTGAGAACCGATCAACAGAGGACGCCATTTCTTCCGTGGTCCACACTGCTCTCACCCACCTGGATCAGAAAGACTCATACGTGCGTCTGCTCTTTGTGGACTTCACATCTGCTTTCAACACCATGATCCCCCAAACTCTGATAGACAAACTATCTACACTTGGACTAAGCCCCTCTATTTGTAACTGGGTACTAGACTTCTTAACAGACAGACCACAGTCCGTGAAGATCCACAACTTCTCCTCCTCCACCATAACCCTCAGCACTGGCTCTCCTCAGGGATGTGTGCTGAGCCCCCTTCTGTTCACTCTGCTCACATATGATTGTACAGCCACACTTCCAGGCTGTCATATTGTTAAGTTTGCAGATGATACAGCGGTGGTGGGATGCATCACAAACAATGATGAGTCCAGCTACAGACAGGAGGTGGAACACCTGGAGAGCTGGTGCAAAGAGAATAATCTTCACATGAATGTGAAGAAGACAAAGGAGATGATTGTGGACTTCAGAAGGAACAAACACACCCATGCCCCACTGAAAATAGGTGGGTCTGCAGTGGAAGTGGTCTCCAGCTACAAATACTTGGGTGTACACATGAATGATAACCTCAGCTGGAGCAACAACACCACCAGCCTGATCAAGAAAGGTCATCAGAGACTCTACTTCCTCAGACGGCTGAGACGAGCTGGTCTGAGCAGCCCAGTCCTCACCTCCTTCTACAGGTGTGCAGTGGAGAGCATCCTGTGCTCCAGCATCAACGTGTGGCATGGAGGCTGCACAGTTGAAGAGAGGAAAGCTCTGCAGAGAGTGGTGAAGGCTGCACAGAAGTCTGTTGGAGTCAGTCTCCCCACAATCACAGACATTTATACCTCCAGATGCAGGAAAAGAGCCACCTGCATCATGAAAGACCTCACTCATCCAGCACACTCACTCTTTGCCCCACTCCCCTCAGGACGGAGGTTGAGGAGCATCAAGTGTAGAACCACTAGACTGAGGAACAGCTTCTACCCTGAGGCTGTTAGACTCATGAATAAATAAAAATAAAATAAAAAATAAACACTGCAAAATATCACATCATACTGATGCTGATCTGTTTTCTTGTTGCTGTGTTCATCTGTGTTCATCTGTGACCATCTGCTCATACAAACTCATGTTCGTGCTGCTGTTTATTCCCACTATATTAGGCTTAGTGTATTACTAGTTGATGTTTTTCTTAGTTAATTCTAGATGTTATTACTGTTTTTCTCTTTCATTTGTTGTTGGATGTAACTGGGACCTCGTGTACATAATCTCGTTTTCATCACATGTACCACATGCGGTGCAAATGACAATAAAGACTCTCTGACTCTCTCTCTGACTCTGATCTCAGGGCACTGAAAAGAAACTTTCATAAATATTAAAATAAATGTTCAATATTTATTAGATGAGCAGACTGCTTTGAATTTAACTCCATCACATAACTCTTATCTTGAGCAAGCATGAAGGCAACAGTGGAAATGAAAACTCCCTCATGAGGAAGAAATCTTTAGCATAACCAGGCTCAGGACATGCGGCCATCTGCTTCGACTAGCTAGGTTTAATAGGAACGGGAAGGAGGAACAGATACACAATGGCAGATCGAGAATCCTATTATAAGGACAGGAATAGTATCAAATGAAAACTATTCAATTTTAATTATTCTTTAAAGGAAATCAGATCAGTTTGTCCTCCAGTAGTGTGAGCCTATAGCAGCATAACAAGCCAACACTAATTATAGGATTTATCAAAAAAGGAAAGTCTTAAGCCAAGTCTTAAAAGTGGACAATGTGTCAGCCTTACAGACAGAAACTGGAAGTTTGTTCTCCAAGAGAGGAGCCTGATAACTGAAAGTTCCCTTTCAGTTGGTCTCTCGGTGCAACATACTTGCTATGGGAATTGCACCCCCGCGCGATTACCTGAAGGAATATACTCACGCCTTTACCGCTAGGGGCGTCACCATTGCGCCAGAGGCCCCGCCCTCTGGGTACTTAAGCAGCCTGCGCCCCTCCATCTTTCTCTTTTTTGCCCTTCACCTCGCTTAACAACTGAACTTCGTGGGACTTATCTGTTGTTGCATCGCTCGACTGAGGTGAGCTTGCTCCCTACACTGAGCTTACAGAGAAATTTTCCTGCGTATTGCTGGGCTGGCGAAAGCTAGTCCAGCGTTTTTCTACTCACCTTCGAAGTCTTCTTCTTTCCACAGCTTCACGCTCGACGGCGCTAACTGCATCACATTCTCCTGCTACCATTAGCAGGATAACCTGCGGAAGCAAGACGACGGAGAGGATGGCTTCAAACAAAAGAAAACTAACCTTGACGCTTCTCGTCGGACATGGCTCCCAAGAAGGGAAAACGGAGGAAAAGGAGGAGGAAAACCAAGAAGACGAGTCCTCGCTCGCGCCCATGCCCCAGTGGCTGCGGCTACTCCCTCTCGGCAACGGACACCCACGAGGCCTGTCCGCACTGCCTAGGGATGCTGCAAGCAAGGAAAGTGCTGGAATTCCCCGACTCCTGCTCTCACTGCCGTCGAATGTTGGCAGTAGTGAGGAAACGACGGGCTGACGCATTGGCCAAATCCATGGCTAGGAACGCGACTCTGAAGGTCGCACGTCGCACTGCGGTGCCCGTTCCTGAACCGGAGCCTGAAAACGTGGACCTGGAATGCAGTGGCCGAGTCAAAGAGGACAACATGTCGGACTCTTCAATTGACGCCGAGGACTCAACGCCCAAAGTGTCTGACCAGGACACCGAATATGGTCACAAGGGAGAAACTGTGGATTCCTCCCAGAACCTGGTGCAAATCCTCCCGGAACTGGACTTGTTGGTACCTGCTCTGTTCGACTTGTGTCATAGAGCGGCAGATGCCCTGCAGGTCACGTGGCCAGACTCCACGTCTCACCAACAGGCCACGAGGCTAACGGGAAGCTACTTCTTTGTAAAACAGCCTACAACGTCGCAGAAAATGCCTGTTTTCCCAGACTTCCTCATGGAGCTCAAGCGCTCCTGGGCGAAGCCCGGAGCTCCCATCATGCTGCCATTATCCCGACTCCTTGACGTGGCGAGAATGGAGACAGAAGGCCTAGTTAACGCACCTCCGTTAGAGGAAACTTTGGTGGCTCACTTTGCTCCCACCACCACAGGGATGAAACCAACGCTGCCCAGCAAAGCCTGCCGCGCTTCAGAGAAACAACTCGAGAAGTGCTACAAGGCTCAGGGCCTCGTGGCTTTGGCTAACTCTGTCGGACCTCCCAGAAAACCAGAGGTCCACGTTCCTCCAGCACCCCATCGAGTCGACGGGACTCTTCGGGGAGCCTTGGAACGCGTCCAAGCCAGACTGGAACAAAGACACAAACAGGCGGAAGCCCTCCGCGAGGGGTTGCCAAGAAAAAGCTTTGCACCCCTAAAGGAAAACACACGTGGCCTACCACGGAATAGATTCGCTGGTGGCGGCGAAACCTTCCAGTATCAGCCAAGGACCTCTTCAGTGACCCGATGTGGTAAACAGACTCGAACCTGATGAAACAGGACAAACTGTTGTTTTTACAGGTTTACCCGCCCACGTGATACGGGAACCTAACTTCTTGAGCCCAGTCTCCCCTTGTAAAAGACTACGAGGAGTGAGGGGTATGTGTGCACGCACCAAACATGACTCGAATGTTGCATGTGTAAACAAATCAAACACTGTTTCAGACATGTACAAAAATAAAGATACCAAAGCACAGACTGCCCTGGTTCTTGACTCGAGTCCCATTTTTATAAACAAACCATGTGGTCAAACCATGAACCACAGCAAGATACACAAGCCCTGTCAAAGATGGTCAGATCTCGCAATATCTTCTGTCGGGCCAACCAGCCTACTCAAAGGAGTGCGAGAGGGGTCAAGGGTCACCCCTCTGATGCTAAAACACGACGAGCAACAGTTTAACATGCCCTCCAGGCTCAGCGCGCATGCGCAGGCATGGGAGGCGTGTTTACCAAAAGATTGGGTCATGACAACGATACGTCACGGGCTCAAGTTGCAGTTTTCAAAAAGACCACCCCGCTTCACAGGGGTGCTGCAGTCTAAAATTAACCCCAAACGTGCACACGTGCTGAGGGAGGAAGTCTCAACAATGCTTCAAAAGGGAGTGATTAGCTTGGTCTCAGGACGCAAGCTACGCTCTGGCCACTACAGTAAATACTTCCTGGTGCCCAAAAAGGATCTTTCCCCAAGACCGATTCTGGATCTCAGGACTCTCAACAAGAGGATTAAGACATTTAAGTTTCAGATGCTTACACTGCGGCAAGCTCTCCAGTCGGTGAGACCTGGAGACTACGCGTGTACAATGGATTTGAAAGATGCCTATTTTCATATAGGCATATGGAGAAAACACAGGAAGTTCCTCCGCTTTGCCTTCGAGGGAAACGCTTATGAATTCAAAGCTTTACCCTTTGGTTTAAAGACTGCTACGCGTACATTAACTAAATGTCTGGATGCAGCCCTGACCCCTCTTAGGAACCAAGGACTTAGGGTCATGAATTACCTGGATGACCTGCTAATTCTGGCTGAAAGCAGAAAGCAGGCCCAGTCACACTCCTTTAAGGTGATTTCTCACCTTGAGTCTCTCGGTTTTGTCATAAACCTACAAAAAAGTGATTTGTCCCCATCACAGGTTACTGTATTTTTGGGTGTACAGATCAATACTGTCCACTACAGAGCATGACTCTCGAAGGAACGAGTTTCCTCCATTCGCTGTTGCTTGGAAAGATTTAAACTGGACCAACGGGTCCCTGTGAAACTCTGCCAACGCCTTTTAGGCCTCTTGGCGGCAGCAGTTCCCAGTGTGTCACACGCATTACTGAAAATGCGGCCCATACAACTATGGCTAAACCAACGAATACAACCTGACCTACCTAATCCGACAGGAAAGGTTAGGATAGATTCAGAGTGCCTGGAGGCCCTGGAACCCTGGAGAGATTTGTCCGTGTTCACGGAAGGGGTCTCACTGGCAAGGGTGTCATCCCATGTGGTTATCACAACGGACGCCTCAAAAACAGGATGGGGGGCGATCTGTAGAAATCAGAATGTCCGCGGCCTTTGGAATGAACAGGAAGCAAGGTTACATATCAACTTCCTGGAGTTGTTGGCCGTATTTCTGTCATTAAAATACTTCTTCAGCAAAGGTCTGATTACTGGACAACATATCCTGGTGAAATCAGATAACAGGACCACAGTGTCCTTCATCAACAGAGAGGGAGGGACAAGGTCCCAGGCCCTCCCCGGACTGGCACAGAGGATGCTCACATGGTGTGCTCCAAGGATCTTGTCACTTATGGCGACTCATGTCCCTGGTGAACTGAATTATGGAGTGTATGCCCTCTCAAGAGGACCTCTTTTGGCATCAGAATGGAGCCTGAACCCACGGATTGTGGAATAGGTTTGGTCAAGATTTGGAAAAGCCTCTGTGGACTTGTTGGTCTGCAGGACTAGCTCACACTGTGACCTTTATTTTTTCTTGAAGGAAACAGATGCTCCATTGGGTATGGATGCTCTGGTACATGATTGGCCTACAGGGGTACTTTACTATGCCTTTCCACCTATCCCTCTGATCGGGGCGACATTGGAACTGGTACGTCAGGGAGGTCTCTCCCTGATTCTCATAGCCCCCAAGTGGCCACAGAAGACGTGGTTCCCGGAACTGGTCTCAATGCTATCTGGGGTACCATGGCAACTGCCTTCTCACAGGGATCTTCTGACTCAGGCGCATGGGCAGTTGTTACACTCACGCCCAGAGTTATGGCAACTTTCAGCCTGGCCTCTGAGGGGATCTGGCTGAGAACCTAGGGCTTTGGTTGCTTTCTTCCAAAACAATTGGTGTATACATATATATGTCCAGTTGAAACATCACGTTGGTGTTTGTTACGTCTGACATTTTTTCCTCTTAGCATGTGCTTTCTGCACTCCCTGTAGGAAGAAGCTGGGAGATGCCTGTCCTTTAGGACAGATGCTCTCACATGCACTTTGCTGAGCATTTCAAGGGTGTGAATGGATTACGTTCCCATAGCAAGTATGTTGCACCGAGAGACCAACTGAAAGGGAACTGAAAGTTATGCACCATAACTCATGTTCCCTGAAGGAAGGGAACGAGGTGCAACATATCTGGCCCTTTCAATGCTGAAAGCTCGGTGAAGTGCAATTTTGGAGAAAGATGGAGGGGCGCAGGCCGCTTAAGTACCCAGAGGGCGGGGCCTCTGGTGCGGCGGTGACGCCCCTAGCCGTAAAGGCGTGAGTATATTCCTTCAGGTAATCGCGCGGGGCGCAATTCCCATAGCAAGTATGTTGCACCTCATTCCCTTCCTTCAGGGAACATGAGTTATGGTGCATAACTTTCAGTTCCCTTTCAGTTGGTCTCTCGGTGCAACATACTTGCTATGGGAACGTAATCCATTAGCACTTTGAGATTTTCATTAATGAAAAGTGCGTTATAAATTGAATTCAATATTATTATTATTATTATTATTATTATTATTATTATATAACTTTCAGTTTTTGGACATTCTAGGAACCACAAGTAACCACAAAGTTTGAGAGCAAAGTGCTCTGTTAGGAAAACATGTAACAATAAGTTCTCGAATATAAGATGGAGCTAGGTTGTTGAGAGCTATGTAGGTTAGAAGTAAGATTTTGAATTCAATTCTGAATTTGACAGGGAACCGATGGAGAGAAGCTAAAACTGGAGAGATATGAGCTCCTACTAACTCCAGATAAGACACTGGCAGCAGCATTTTGGATTAACTAAAGACTTTTTAAAGAAGTATTTGGACACTCAGATAACAAACCATTGCAATAGTCCAGCCTACAAAACCTCAGTCTTGTTTGTATTCAAACGTAGAAAATGTAGGGTCATCCAGGTTTTTATGTCTTTAAGACATGTTTGTAGTCTGAGTAACTGATTGGATTCAGTGGGTTTCATGGAAAAATATAACTGAGTATCATCAGCATAACAAATGGAGTTAATAAGTTAACTTAGGTTCGGGAGCAGGGCCACGCCCAAATCACGCCTCCAATTATCCCACACAACCTACTTATACCTCACTCACCTATTCATCTCATCTCAGTTCGTTACGTTCTGTCGACGGCGCTTCTACTCACCATGGACGACGCTTCTTCTTTCGTCCTCCACTCTGTTTCCGAGGGTCTCTTCGGAGTTCCATCCGCTGTCGACGAGTCCCCTCCTTCTGTTGCCAGTCGGGCTCCAGGCTCCGTTTTCGCGACTCAGCTAAGTATTTTCAATCCTCGGACTCGGTCCCTAACTATTTCATTTACTGTATCCCACCCATCCGGAGTCTATCCGCCACTCGCATCTATTTCTCGTTCTGGTCGGCCCGAGGCGTTTAGTCAACATGCTCGTTTCCTGGTCCTCAGCGTCACTCACCGGCTCTCAGTGCGACCGCTTCTCTGCGTTCCTCTTCCAGTGTTATTCCAACACGCCGGCTTCTCGAGCCGTGTACCGTTGCCAGCTTTCGGCGCTCTCTCCGCTGCATGGGTATCCCTTTCAGCAGTTCTGGCAATGGATTGTGTCTCTTTCAGCTCCTTTCCTCCTCGGCGCCTCGACTGCCACCACCTTTACCGTCATCTGAACTACCCGCGGCCACGACTTCTGTTCAGCTTCCGCGTCCGCTTCCAATCTGTGTTGCCAGATCTCGCGACGGAAACAAGCGACCAGCCCAAACAAGCCCAACTGGCTGCCCACCCCATATGGTGTAAACCGACGGCCGTTTTTTGTCAGTATGCATTTTTTTGGGCATTACTGTACAACGTTTTGCTAGCTTAAGCTAGCAAAACGTTGCTGGTTATATGTACGTTCTTCAAAGTGTTAATTAACACTTTGAAGAACGTATCCACTCTAAAAAATAAATGATAAAATAAATTAGAATTGATATCAATAAACCATAAATGATCAAATAAAAATAAATTACATTTTGCTTACTTACACAACTTAATCCCATGAAACCTCTTGGAATCGTTTGCAGAGTGTTGACAACGTTGGACATTGACAACAGAATCTGAAGGATGCGTACAAATAAAAATAAATACAAAAAAACTAAGATAAATAGAATAAAAACTGTATGGTAATCTCATAGTTGAGCTAAGTCAACATACTACTTTCTTTAATCTCTATCCTGAATCATGCTTCAAGTGTGCGCTCTGTCTCCCATTCTTTATTATATTTTCCCGTATTTCCCCTATTTATTGTAGCTAATTTTAGCGTGGTCTTGTCACTCTAGACAAAGAATAAAGTGCTAATATTAACAAGCCCAAGCAAGCGGCTTAGCATTCTGAACAAGCCCAAGACACCACAACGATCGACTCACCAAATTTATGTGCATCTGTAGAAAATAACAAGCTCACATTTGCTTATTAAAGCAGACTTGGCTGCTATTCTTCAAACGTCTACCGTGACGTCATTCCGTCATCGACTGCAGGACTTCCCGTCATGGCGACAGCTCCCCCAGTGGGAGCCGGGTCACATTACCGCCTGTACCCGTAACCTCTTTATCAGTACTTTCTCAGCTTTTTCCAACGTCTTTCGGTCCCGCCTTCGCAGGCTCTACGAAATCACCACCCATCCCTCCATCATCATTCTCTTCTTCCAATCATTCCAATCCGGTTTCGACTTCTTTTCCATTGCCCACGGCTTCGGCTCGGACATCTGCTCCGAGCGACCGCAGGGCCTTCCATCGTGGCGGCAGCTCCCCCCAGTGGGTGCCAGGTCACTTTACCACCTGTACCGCAACCTCTTTATCTGTACTTCCCCTGCTTTCTCCAACGTCTTTCGGTCCCGGCCTTCGCAGGCTTCGTGCGTCACCATCCATCCCTCCATCTACACTCCCTTCTTCCCATCTTTCCAATCTGGTTTCAGCTGCTTTTCAACCGCTCGCGGCTTCACCTCAGACACCTGCTCCAAGATCCCGCAGGACCTTCTGTCATGGCGACTGCTCCCCCCAGTGGGAGCCAGGTCACATTGCCGGTCGTACCCGCAACCTCTTTATCGGAACTTCCCCAGCTACTCTACCCCCTCCACTCTTCCCATGCCTCCTTTCTCGTTGGCTCCCCGTGCAGGGGTCTTCGCATCACACGCCCTTTCGCACTCTCCTTCGGCGACCTCCGTTCGCTCTATTCGTCCCTCCTTCCTCCCGTCCCCTCATCCTTTCGCCCCTATTTCCTTCCTTCATCCTTACATCCCTCACCCCTCCATCCCTTCATCCCTACTTCCCCTCATCCCTACATCCCTCACCCCTTCATCCCTTCATCCTTACGTCCCTCACCCCTCCATCCCTTCATCCCTTCTTCCCCTCATCCCTACGTCTCTTTCCTTCATCCCCACATCCCTTCATCCCCTCCTCCCTTCTCCCATACTTCCTCCTTCATCCCATCATCCCTTCCTCCCTACAACCCCTCATCCCTCATCCATCCATCATCTTCAATGCACTTTACCACGGCCTCAGCTGACACAAAGTGCTGAACGTCGTCACTAGTTGTCATCATCCTCTTCATCATGGTGATTTCACACAGCCTCAGCTTAACTATGTGCTGACCATCATCGTCCTCGTCGTCACGGTGCTTTCACGCAGCCACAGCCGTAACAAAGTGCTGACCCTCATCATCTTCCTCATCACAGTGCTTGTCGCAGCCGCAGCTGTACCAAAGTGCTGACCATCGTTGTCATCATCATCATCATTATCTTCAAGGCGCTTTCTCATGGCCGCGGCTATATCAGCATGCTGTCAGTCATCATCATCCTCATCATCACAGTGCTCTCCCGTGGCCGCTGCGTCACGAAGTGTTGACCAGCCCAACACAAGTAATCAGATCTTCATCCCCTCATCCCTTCCTCCCTACAGCCCCTCATCCCTCATCCATTCATCATCTTCTGAGCACTTCACACGGCTTCGGCTGACACGAAGTGCTGAACTTTGTTGATCGTCCTCATCATCCTCATCATCTTAGTGCTTTCACACAGCCACAGCCGTACCATGTGCTGACAGTCATCATCATCCTCGTCATCTCGGTGCTCTCACACAGCCGCTGCGTCACAAAGTGTTGACCTGCCCAACACAGGCTGTCAGATCTTCATCCCCCCATCCCTTCCTCCCTACGGCCCCTCATCCCTCGTCCCTCATCCATTCATCGTTTTCTGAGTGCTTGACACGGCCTCGGCTGACACGAGGTGCTGTACATTGTCAATCGTCATCCTCATCGTCTTAGTGCTTTCACACGGCCGCTGCCATACCAATGTGCTGACCATTCATCGTCTTCCTCATCATTGCGGTGCTTTCACGCAGCCACAGCCGTGACGATGTCCTGACCTTCATCATCATCCTCGTCATCACAGTGCTTTCACGTAGCCACTGCTGTGACAAAGTGCTGACCGTCGTCATCATTGTCTTTGAAGCGCTTTCACTCAGCCACAGCTGTTACGACGTGCTGTCCATCATCTTCGTTATCTTCATAGCGCTTTCACACGGCCACAGCTGTAACGAAGTGCTGACCGTCTTCATTGTTATCTTCAAAGCACTTCACACAGCCACAGCTGTTACGAAGTGCTGACCATCATCATCGTCTTCAAAGCGCTTTCACGTAGCCACTGCTGTAACAAAGTGCTGACCTTCATCATCATTATCTTCGAAGCGCTTTCACACAGCCACGGCTGTTACGAAGTGCTGACCTTCATCGTCATTATCTTCGAAGTGCTTTCACACAGCCGCGGCATCGCAAAGTGTTGACCGTCGTCTTCATAGTCTTCTTCTTCTTTGTCATCGTCGACATCTTCGTCGTTTTGATCGTCATCGTCTTCATCATCGTCATCATCCTTGTCCTTTCTGCTTAGCTCCTCGCTCCCCGTCCGCTTCTTATCACAGCGGAACAGTTTCTCACGCTTTCCACGTAGTTTGCCATCTTCCATTGTTCAACTCTCGACATCGTATCCCTCCGTCTGTTCGTTACCTATTCTCACTCCACCCTCTAAATCCGTATTTCTACCTTCCGGACTTACTTGTCCGAGATGGAATTCATTTTCAGCTCACAAGCGTCTCAGTTCCGTTTCCTTCGGTTTCTTCTGGGGTTCCTCATCCTTGCAATCCTTTGGGGGCTTGAATGGTCGAAATCATCCACACTGATAACATTACAGTCGTGGACATGATTAACAAAGGCCGTTCTCACTCTCTAGTTATCTTGCAGTTTATTCGCAAATTAACTCTAATCTCAGTCCAACATCAGTTCTTGCTCCGAGCCTACTTGGCATACATCCGCAACAACCTCAGTGACTTATTCCAAGCTCACACATGTCCTTGTTTTATCGTTCGGACTCGGGAAGGAAAACAAGTGAACCGTTCCCGAAGGCCAAACCCCACGCAAGAGTCTTCTCATCCCAAGCCCTTCAGCACTCTCCTCGGACAACATCCTTCAGCTCCACTCATCCCTTCATCCCCTCATCCCTACTTCCATATTCCCTTCATCTACTCATCCATACTTCCATCCTCTCCTACATTCATTCATCCCCTCATCCCTCCATCCCTTCCTATCATCCCTACTTCCACATTCCCTTCATCTACTCATCCCTACTTTCATCCTCTCCTACATTCATTCATCCCTTCATCCCTCCATCCCTTCCTATCATCGCTACTTCCATATTCCCTTCATCTACTCATCCCTACATTCATCCTCTTTTACATTCATTCATCCCCTCATCCCTACATCCCTTCCAATCATCCCTACTTCCATCTTCCCTTCATCTACTCATCCCTACATTCATTCATCCCTTCATCCCCTCATCCCTCCATCTCTCCATCCCTTCCTATCATCTTTCCTACATCCCCTTTCTTTCCTCAACCCTACAACTCATCCCTTCATCCCTCATCTTTTCATCAATAAAAAACTTAAACTTGTGTTTTGTGGTGTGGTTCCTTGCTAATGAATGAAAATTCATCCCATCCTGTTTATTAACTTTACCTAACGGAAGCAAATATGAGATAAAGAGTATTGGTCCAAGCAATGAACCCTGGGGAACTCCATGACCAACTTTGATGAAACAGATTACTTATTTACTTTTACAAATTGGAATCAATAAGATAAATACTTTGTATGATTTAAACTAAGGTATCATGGTGTTGTTTGTAGGACCACAAAGTGGCAGACCGAGAAAGATTACACAACAACCAGGTACAGTATACAAAAATAAGTGTTCTTTATTAACAGGTGCAGTTGAGGGGGAAAGCTGGAAGAGAATGGAGTAGAGGTGTGTATCCAATCTTGTTGTTTTGAAGTTTGAATCTTGAAGTAATTGGAATTGTCTTACTTGTTGTTTTAGGAGAAAGAACCAAGGGAGAGTTGAGGTCCTGGTTTCGACGAGGAGATGGTGCCGTATGGGGGGTAAAAGTTGGTACAATTCCAAGGGCCCTTGACTGACAGGGGCCCCAGATTGGCCTTTTTTAATTTATTTTTTCATGGTGTGGTGGGACCCTGATAATAATACATTAATGGTAGTAGCTTTGTTTTTACTTGTTTTAACAGTAAAACTTAAATATTATCTCTTCCAGACCAAAAAGCAAACATCCTCATATTTAACAAACACCCCCCTGTATCTGCATGAAATGGTATGTTCCTAGCTGCTTTAGCTCACTTGACGCTGCTGGTGTTACTTTGCAGTCAGAGGATGACAGAGTTTCTACGGAAGCGTAGTGCTGCCACCTGGTGAAAATTTTTGGGGGGTCTTATGTAGTAATAACGTGATACGTATCACGTTATTACGTGATACGTATCACGTAATTACGTGATAAGTATAGATGTAGCATACAAAGCCAATATTTCAGGAGAGGCGGTTCCTTTAAATATAAAGTAGACCTGAAAATTTGCAACCTGCTCTGTGGCGCCAACAGTTAGCGCATCGGCTTTAAATCCAATTTTTTCCGGGGGACCTTGGTTCGATCCTGACCTGGGTCAACTTTTTTTACGTTTGTTTTTTATTTGATAAATAAAATTAAAAACGGTCCTGATTCTTTCTGCAATAAATCCACAATGTCCAATTCTGAAAATGAAATTGGATTTATCAAATAAAAAACAAACGTAAAAAAAGTTGACCCAGGTCAGGATCGAACCAAGGTCCCCCAGACAAAATTTGGATTCAAAGCCGATGCGCTAACAGTTGGCGCCACAGAGCAGGTTGCAAAATTTCAGGTCTACTTTATATTTAAAGGAACCACACCTCACAAAACAGCGGAATACCCTTCTGTTGAAAAGAGAAGGTGTCGAACCGGTTAACACCATAGACTTAATATGCCTGTGGTTAACAGAAACTCATTTTTTATTTGATTTATCAAATAAAAAACAAAAGTTAAAAAAGCTGACCCAGGTCAGGATCGAACCAGGGTCCCCCGGACAAAATTTGGATTCAAAGCCGATGCGCTAACAGTTGGCGCCACAGAGCAGGTTGCAAATTTTTTGGTCTACTTTATATTTAAAGGAAACGCCTCTCCCGAAATCCTGGCTATGCATGCTACATCTATACTTATCACGTAATTACGTGATATGTATCACGTAATTACGTGAGACGTATCACGTAATTACATGATACGTATCACGTAATTACGTGATACGTATCACGTTATTACTACATAAGCCCCCCAAATTTTTTTCACCAGGTGGCAGCACTACGCTTCCGTAGAGTAACAACAAACATGCTGCCCAGAAAAATCGTAAAATCAGGTTGTCAAAAAAGGAAAGAGAAAAAAGAAAAGGAAGACAAAGGAAAGGGTGTTGATTTGTAACACAGTTTTCCCCCAAGAGAGGTGGGTAGAGATGTGCGTAATTATCAACCTGTTCGCTAGCTTAGCCTCCATTTCACAATGGCATATTATGCCATCAGTTTGAGTGTGCAGTATGTTA
>JBBPBX010009049.1:24106-60985 GCA_038048925.1 Garcialebias charrua | reverse complement strand
CTTGCGGAGAAAGTAGAGACGCTGGTGAGCCTTCTTGGCCAGTGCTGCAGTGTTCCTGCTCCAGGACAGGTCCTTCGAGACGTGCACTCCCAGGAACTTGGTGCTGTCTACTCTCTCCACTGCGGTGCTGTTGATGGTCAGAGGGGCATGTTGTGCATCCCTCTTCCTGAAGTCCACAACAATCTCCTTTGTCTTCTCCACGTTGAGAGTGAGATTGTTGTGTCCGCACCACAAGGCCAGGCGGCTCACCTCGTTCCTGTAGTCCGTCTCATCGTTGTTGCTGATGAGACCTACCACTGTTGTGTCGTCCGCAAACTTGATGAAGTGGTTGGAGCTGTACGATGGTGTGCAGTCGTGTGTTAGCAGGGTGAATAGAAGGGGGCTCAGCACACATCCTTGTGGGGCCCCTGTGTTCAATGTGATGATGCTAGATGTGTTACTCCCGATTGTTCCGCTTCTTGTCGCGTTTCCAATGCGGGCGCGATGGAGGGAGGCTCGGTGCTGGCTTCCAGAGCAGGCCACAGGCACGTAGCTTCTCCTGGAGCTCGCTGTTTTTTCCCAAATGAGCGGTTTTTCCAACATCAATCAGGAACTCACGGCTGTAAAACTTGCGTTCTGAACACGTAGACATGACGGAGACGTGACGGCACATTGCGGCATGCATGACAAGGACAAACACAGTGTTCTCGGGAGAGAGAGAAGCCGCAGCGAGTGCTCGCGCCACCATCATAATGGCAGTCGTCCCCCGATCGGAAGGTTGGAGGTTCGAATCCCGGTTCCCCACACCATGTGTCATTGTGTCCTTGGGCAAGACACTTAACCCCCAGTTGCTCCCGGTAGGACTGGAAAGCACCTTGCATGGTAGTCTGCCGCTACCGGTGTATGAATGTGTGTAGCACTTTGAGATTTTCACTAATGAACAGTGCGTTATGAATTGAATTCATTATTATTATTATTATTATTATTATTACTGTACATGTACTGTATTCATTTGTAAAAAAAACCTTTTTTTTTTTTACAGTGCGTTCGTAAGTCCGAGTTGCCGTAGGTCGAGGGTTCCCTGTATTTATTTGTAAGCATCTTGCCATAAAGTGATGTCATTGCGAGTATTGTGTGTATTTGTATTGCATTTTCATTAGTTTGTGCCATGTGAGGACCGAGGGGTCATGAAGTGAAGGCAGACTTCAGCTGCTTGAAAGCAGCTTGTCGTTCTTTGTTCTCAGTCTGCTGCCTTACTCGTTCCTCCTTTTCCTCTCGAATCTCAGCCTCAAACTTGCTGCTCTGAGATAGCGCCTGCACCATGGCTTCAAAAAAGTCCTTGGCCCCCATGACACCTTCAGTAGAAACATTGATCTCAGACAGTTGAGCTAAAGCCATCAGACCACTCTCCTCCTGCAATTCTCCAGCTGCTGCACGATGGAATATCAGCAGGAACTCTCTAAAGCTTAGTTTGCCATCAAAGTCTTTGTCCACTTCTTTGATCGTATTCTTCAAGCCCAGGTGGGTCTGGATTATTCGTACCTGGATTATTGAGCATGCATCAGGGTATAATGAGAACCCCAAATTCAGTATCTCAGAAAATTAGAACATTACTTAAGACCACTAAAAAAATGATTTTTTTTTTTTAGAAATGTTGGCCAATTGAAAAGTATGAGCATGTACAGCACTCAATATTTAGCTGGGGCTCCTTTTGCCTGGATTACTGCAGCAATGTGGTGTGACATGGAGTCAATCAGTCTGTGTCACTGCTCAGGTGTCCTGAGAGCCCAGGTTGCTCTGATAGTGGCCTTCAGCTCTTCTGGATTGTCTTCTATGTCTTTCTGGCCCCCCAGCCCCTACCTCCATTTTCTACCTTGCTCACATTAGTACTCTTTGTCCTTCCTCCTATTTATTTCCACTCTGCTCTTCTCTTGTTCTGTAGATCGTATATGTGGCTCCAATGAAGGCCTTGGCAGCTGAGATGACAAATTACTTCAGTAAGAGACTGGAACCTCTGGGCATTGCAGTTAAAGAGCTCACAGGAGACATGCAGCTAACCAAAGGAGAGATCATACGAACACAGGTACAAACACTGTCATACACATCTAAAAAAGCTAAGTCTGGTCCTCTGGACATTCAAAAAACAAAACAAATTAAAAAAAAGTAGAAACGTTTTGTCTTTCGTCCGAAATACTTCCTCAGTCTGAGCTGCTGTATTCAGCTCAGTCTTATAAATAGCACCCTCTCACAGTGGATCAACCAGTTTGCTGCTGACAGCCAAAACCAGCTGTTCACATGATCAAGGAGGACCATCAGCCTAACGATGGATCGTTAGCACCCTGATGGTTGTTTGCTATTCACAGAGGGCTGAGTAATAGCAAACAACCATCAGGGTGCTAATGTATATTTTAAATAATAATTTGGGGGGTTTAAGATTAATGAACTCTTAACACACATATTGGTGTTTTTAACAATGTTTTATTAAGCTTAAATTTCTTTTTTACAATAGACTTAATTTGTTGATATTCTAAGAAGTATTTATTGCCAATGTCATATTGTATTATTAATTCATTAAATGGAATAAAGTCTACACCATCAAATATGTGTTCCAGACGTTCAATTCCTTTAAACCTCCAACCTGGGAAATTTAACATATTAATTTTTTGCTGTATGTCAGGATTGTTCCAGATGGGTGTTTGTCTGCATGGGAGTAGTGAAGACTTTATCATTTTCAGATACTCCCATCAGGCAATTTGAAACGCCAAAAAACGACCCTTTGACCCAAAATGGCCGACTTCCTGTTGGCTTTGGACCAGGGCTCCAAGAGACTTTTTTTGTGGGTCCTGATAAGATACAGATGTTCACAGAGTTTCAGAATAATCGGTCAAAAAATGGCTTGGGGCTAAGCTTTTAAAATATTCAAGGGGGCGCTGTGGAGGCTATTTGCAAAATATTATAGATTCCTGTTCACGGGGTGGACAATGATCGATCAAACTGATTTTGGTACTACTAGCACTTTGAGATTTTTGTTAATGAAAAGTGCGTTACAAATTAAATTCATTATTATTATATTATTATTACTCGGATCAGATCTGTGGATTTTAGAACCGAACGTATGGCGACGGCGTCACATCTTACTTCGCCACGTCACCACGCCCACATGCTCCACCCGAAATAGTAAGAGTTGGAAAGCAAGTTACACCAACATGTCTTGGGTCACTGAACACAATGTCATGCTGATTAGGTAACAGGGGTCAGATCGGGACCATTCAACGTAAAACTTGACACTTCCTATTGGAAGGGGGCGTGGCTTAAGTGATGTCATGATTTTACCATTCAGTCTTGCAGGGGATGGGATGTGGATCAATCATTGAAGATTTCATGTATTAGGCAGTTTTCATGTAGGTGCTATTAGCGTTTCGTTTTTCATAGCGAGATGTCCAACTTTGAGGTCTGGCCCCGCCCCTTCAGCATGCTTCGAAATGAACCGTTTTGATAACTTCTGGTCCCCCATGCCTTATGAAGAAACTGGCCAAGTTTGAAACCGATTGAGCTAAATCCCTAGGAGGAGTTTGTTCAAATGCGTAGACTGTAAATCGCCAAAAAGGTGTGAAAATTTGGACAACATTCCAAAATGGCTGCCTTCCTATTTATCGTACAACATTGGTGCCATAGGGTTTTCTGTGCATCTTGGTGAATTGGACAAGTGTACCAAATTCCATGCTTCTACGACAAACTAAGGCCAATGCGGAGGTTGTTTTATGGAATTTTATTTGCAGGCTCGCTGAAAGATCGGCAACTGTTTAAAAAACACAGACTCACACTGTTCTCTTAAAATTATGTGTCATTTATTAAAAGGTCTGTGACCGATAAAGGAAAAAACAAAGCAGACATTTAGTTGTACAATCACCTCAGAAATGTTCAAACTCAACAAACTGTTTTTCTGCTAGGGGAATGTGTCGGTTAAAGCTGCACTATGTAACTTTGTAGTGCAGTCTGTAACTTTTCTAACAATATATTTTTAACATATTTCTTCACTCTTTCACTATCTCCTGACAGACTGATGTTAGACAAAGGCATCTCTGAAAAAAACTATAGTCCCCTTGCTTCTCTATCAACATTTATAAAAACACTAAAAACACAGAGTGACCCGGACAATGACCAGCCAATAAAAACAGAGTTTGTAACCAACCAATAAAAACAGAGCTTGAATTTGAATTTCAGCAGAGCAAGGGGGGCAGAGCCATATATGGCTCTGAGGGGGAGGGATCAGAATGCTTTGCCTGTTGAAAATATTTCTAAGTTCTGCGCTCTACAGAAAGTTACACATAGCACCTTTAACCTTGCCACAAAAGAAACTGCAAAGCTCAAATACACTCTCAAGGCATTGATGTTGTAACAAATTATCTCACCGTGACACAACTGGAGAGCCGCTCAGTTCAGGTGAAGATAAGGCATCAACGCGGCCGGACGTTTGGATCAAAACTCATGGCTGACTCTGTTTATCTGAGCGCTCTTCATTTTATACCTTGTGGTATGTGTGTGTGTGTGTGTGTGTGTGGGTGTGTGTGTGTGTGTGTGGGTGTGCGTCTGCGTGCGTGTCTGCGTGACTTCATTCACTCTAGCAAAACATGTTTTTCAAAGAAAAGCAGAGCAAAGGGGTATCTAGCACGGCTGAAGGAAAAAAAAAATGTCTTATCTGACTACAGTAGATTGTTGCATCTCTTACCAAGAAGGGCTACAAGGTCGTGTGAGAAGGAACGGGCCCGTGTGTTCCTTCCACATTCCTCGTGCCTGATAAAACAGAATTGCAAAAACCAAGTTGCAAAACACAGTTCAGCTTCAGAAAGCATAAATGTTAATACTGGTTTACCTCATTGTCAGCTTGACACTAACCACATGATCAGAAAGCATTAACTCTTAGCATAAAAATTGATAAACATTAGTCAGAAAACACCCTGATGCATGCTCAATAATCCAGGTAGAAAAATCCAAAAAAGCTAAGTCTGGTCCTCTGGACATTCAGATTTGAATGTCCAGAGGACCAGACTTAGCTTTTTTGGATTAGTCAAAAAACATTAATACTAAAAACTCTTATTTCAGGAGGGTATTTTGACATTTTCCAGGTGGCGCTCTTGAGCCATTTCTGTTGCGATTTTTGCCACGCCCCCGAAATACGTAAATTTCACCAGTCCTGATGCGGCTGCCAAATTTGGTGAGTTTTGGGTTATGTAAAGGCCCCCAAAAGGCCAATTCATTTAACGGAAAAATTTGCTAATCGGGCCTGAACAGAGCGATTACAATAGGCCTTCGCAACGCTTTGCTGCTCGGGCCTAATTAGATCACCTCATGTTAAAAGTCAATGAGTACAGATGTGTTTTAAGGAGTGATTTAAAAGCAGAGACTGAAGTGACATGTGAAATGTTGATGGGCAGATTGTTCCAGAGTTTAGGGCCTATGCCTGAAAAGGCTCAATCTCCTGTTAACTTCAGCCTGGTTTTTAGTAGCTAACATCCTCTGTATGTATTTTAGATGTTGGTGACCACTCCAGAGAAATGGGATGTGGTGACCAGGAAGAGTGTTGGAGATGTGGCTCTATCCCAGATTGTTCGACTCCTCATCCTGGATGAGGTTCACCTTTTACATGAAGACCGAGGACCAGTCCTGGAGAGCCTGGTGGCCAGGACCATCAGACAGGTCAGCCTGCTGCTTCCTTTGCTCTCTACAACTTCACCTTGTTTTTCTTCAAGTAGCACTGCTGTGATGGTTCAACACAACTTTAATAATAATAATAATCGTTTTATTTAAAAGTGCCTTTCAAGCCGCTCTGGGTGAAAGTCTCTCGTCGATCAATTCCGAGCTGTCCGCCCTCAAAAAGGGGCTATCATCGGGGCTAGCTGCAGTGCAGGAGAACTTCACGGGGCTAAAGCTAACGGTAGCAGAGGTGGAGAAGTCCGTCTCTACCTGCACAGATGACATCGTTAGCCTCCAGAAAAAAGTCGAGAGCCTCACGAAGACGGTGGCACAGCTGGAGGATAAATGTGACGATTTTGAATCCCGGTCCCGACGTCAGAATATCCGGATTATCGGTGTCCCGGAGGATGACCCTTCATCGGCTACAACGGCTTCGGTCTCCCGGATGCTAAAGGAGGCTTTCGGCTTCGAGGAAGGGCCGCTGCTGGACCACGCTCACCGCATCCCAGTACCCAAACCGAAGGCAGGCGAGCGGCCCCGTCCAATTGTGGCTAAGCTACACTACCACACGGACTGTGTGAAAATCCTGGCGAAGGCGAAGGAGCAGCAGCAGATCAAAGTGAACGGTACAAATATCTTTGTGTTCCCCGACTACACTGCCAGAACGGCTCGCGCGCGGGCCGCCTTCACTGATTGTCGCCGCAGACTTCGCGACGTCCAGGGGGTTCGGTTCGGCCTGCTCCACCCGGCCCGGCTGAAGATCACGCATGAGGGAACCACACGAGTGTTCACGTCCCCTGAAGAGGCGAGTGTGTACATCGAGTCGATTGCAAAATGAGAAATATAATTAGTGTACTTGGTTTTACACTCAGGGAATGTCAGTATTATTAGTCATTATTATTATTATTATTATTCATGTTTAAAAATATAATCAGAGTGCTCTGTTTACACTCACGGATTTAATGGGTAGAAATAATAATCAGTGTGCCTTTTCTTTTATACTCAGGGAACGTTATTATTATTAATTATTATTATTATTATTATTATTCATGTTTAAAAATATAATCAGAGTGCTCTGCTTACACTCACGGATTTAATGGGTAGAAATAATAATCAGTATGCCTTTTCTTTTATACTCAGGGAACGTTATTATTATTAGTTATTATTATTATTATTATTATTCATGTTTAAAAATATAATCAGAGTGCTCTGCTTACACTCACGGATTTAATGGGTAGAAATAATAATCAGTGTGTTTTATTTACATTTACGGATTTAATGTTTTGGATTATAGGGTGGGCTTTGGTTCGCATGTGGGGAATGTTATTACTATTAGTTATTATTATTATCAATCACTGCTTTTTTTAGTTGTTTTCTTTGTTTTTTTTTTTTAAAGAGTTCTTGCTCTTCCAGATTAGTGCCTATTACGTATTTTAAATTTTCTTTTCATTTAGCTAGTTCTGTGGGAGTCACCTGGTACAGGTTGTGATGTGGTGCCATTTGACCGTAAGGACAAGTTTTCTAGTGACTCCTGTTGGAGTCTGCACAGTCCCTTCATCTGGGGAAGGGCCAAGTGCAAGTGGGGGGGGTTCTCTTTTTTTTTTTTTTTTTTTTTTTCCTCCTGGGGTGGGGGCGGGGATTGGGAAGGATGGCAATATTTTACAACCCTTATTATGAACAACAGGTCACATGGCTGTTGATTTGAAAGCTTCCTCAACATCATCTGCTGTCAGATTCCTAAGTTGGAATGTTAAAGGTCTTAATAATCCAGTGAAACGGTCTAAAATATATTCTCATATGAAACGCCTGAATCCAGATGTAATATTCCTACAGGAAACACATTTGCAAAATTCAAATCAGGTCAGGCTTAAATATCCATGGATTGGGGAGATTTACCATTCGAGCTTCAACTCAAAAGCCAGAGGAGTTGCCATACTATTTAATAAGAATATTCATTTTACAGCATCAAAAATAATGAAGGATACAAATGGCAGATTTCTTATAATCGCGGGCTCTCTGTTCCATACCCCCGTTTTATTAGTGAACATTTATGCACCAAACTTTGATAACCCAGACTTTATAAACAATTTAGTAAGCACACTTCCATATCTCGACACTCATCTGTTAATTTTAGCTGGGGACCTGAATTGTGTTATGAACACATCATTAGATCGCTCTTCGTCTCGGCCCTGCACACAGTCTAATATGTCTAAATCTATTTTGGATTTTATGTCCCAAAATGGATATGTAGACCCATGGAGGGCACAGAATCCACTAACAAGGACCTATTCTTTTTACTCACAGGTGCACCAATCCTATTCCCGTATAGATTATTTTTTTGTTGACAGCTCTTTAATGCAGAGAGTCACGTCTTCTGAATACTATCCGATTGTTATCTCAGACCATTCTCCTCTAAGCATTGATATAAACTTTATAAATAAACCCCGTTCTAGTCCTCGTTGGAGATTTAATAGCCTCCTGTTATCAGATGAGCCATTTAATAAATTCATCTTATCAGCAATTGACGATTTCCTAATGTTCAATAAGAGCGATACAATTTCTCCCTCACTATTATGGGAAACATTAAAAGCCTATATTCGTGGTCAGATTATTTCTTTTTCAGCTAATGTCAATAAAAATCTACGCACTAAGATATCAGAAATATCAACAAAAATTCAGAATATTGACAGGCAAAATGCCGTTAATCCGTCACACGATTTGCTGAAACAGCGACAGGATCTTCAAATGGAACTTGATCTTTTAACAACATCTGATGCGGAGCGTCTCTTGATCCGATCTCGAGCCACTTATTATGAGCATGGGGAAAAACCAAGTAGACTTTTGGCACATCAACTGAAACGAAAGGCTACCTCTCACACAATATCGCAAATCAAAGATCGATCGGGCAACCTTGTCTCAGACCCTGTCTCCATTAGTGACATCTTTAAAAAATTCTACTGCGATCTGTATAAATCTGAACTACAAGCAGACTCAAACGAGCTACTCGCCTTTCTTCAGAATATTGACATTCCTAGGATAGACAAATTGATTTCTGACCAACTTGAGGCTCCCATTAAATTAGAAGAAATATTAGAGTCAATTAAGAATATGCAAAGTGGTAAAACACCTGGCTCGGATGGTTTCTCTGCCGAATTTTTCAAAAAATTTAAAGATAAGATAGCCCCTCTTCTTCTCGAGGTTTATAATGAGTCATTCGGGCGTGGCCTGCTACCTCCCACCTTGACTCAAGCTTCAATCTCTCTCCTGTTAAAGAAGGATAAAGATCCTACTGCTTGCGAGTCTTATAGACCCCTTTCACTCTTGAATGTGGATTTTAAGATTTTGTCCAAAATACTCGCAACTCGGCTTGAGACAGTTCTCCCTCTGATTATCTCACAAGAACAAAATGGATTCATCAAAGGTCGCCAGTTGTTTTTTAATACCCGTACAATATTGAACACAATTTTTTCAACTCATTCCCCCAAGTCTCCTGAAGTAATCATTTCTCTTGACGCCGAGAAAGCTTTTGATCGAGTAGAATGGGAGTATCTCTTTGCCGCTCTTAATAGGTTTGGTTTTGGAGAGAGGTTTGTGTCCTGGATCAAACTACTTTATACATCTCCTCAAGCATGTATTCTTACTAATTCCATCCAATCAGATTATTTTTCGGTGGGGCGCGGTACTAGACAGGGTTGCCCTCTTTCCCCCCTCTTGTTTGCGTTAGCCATTGAGCCTCTTTCTGTTGCCCTAAGATCCCTTTCTTCTTTTCACGGAATCATCCGCTCTGGCGTCGAGCTTAAATTGTCCTTATATGCAGATGACCTTCTCCTGTATGTTTCTGACCCATTATGTAGCCTTCCCCCAATTTTAAATACTCTGGAAAAATTTGGATCGTATTCCGGCTATAAAATTAATTCACTTAAAACCGAATGCTACCCAGTGAATTCATTAGCTTTAAAGCTTAAGCCTTCTGATATCCCTTTTAGGCTCAGCCCCTCGGGGTTTAGATATTTGGGAATTAATATTGCACGTACTCTGCCCTCGATGTTTTCTCAGAATTATACCCCACTAGTCTCCCAAATTGCATCAGACCTTCAGAGATGGAACTCTCTCCCTCTTTCACTAATTGGCAGGATTAATATTATCAAAATGAATGTGCTACCTAGACTCCTGTTTTTATATCAAAACATCCCTCTGTTTTTGCCCAAACAGTTCTTCAGGTCCTTGGATCAGATGGTCTCTTCCTTTTTGTGGAATGGAAAGGCCCCCAGAATGAGACTTTCTTTATTACAACAGTTCACCACAAATGGTGGTCTTTCTCTACCCAATTTTACAATGTATTACTGGTCCTCGCATATTCATAAACTGAATTATTGGTTAAATTCACCGGATCTGATTTGGTGCAAACTTGAAGTTCAATCGATTTCTACATCTTTTTCACCTGCCTCAATTATTTATTCATCACTACCAATTAAACTATCCTCTGTTACTACAAATCCTATAGTGCTTTCCACACTCAGGATCTGGTCACAATTTAGGTCCCATTTTAAATTTGTATTACCATCTAATAAAATGCCGTTATTAAAGAATCACATTTTCTCTCCAGCATCTACTAATGCTGCCTATAGAATTTGGCATGAGAGAGGTATTAGAACAATGAGAGACCTTTACGAAGATGGTTTGTTCCTTAGTTTTTCAGAATTGTCTTCTAAATTTAATCTACCCACTTCACATTTGTTTCTTTATTTCCAAATTAGACATTGCGTTTCATCACGGTTTCCAAATTTTCCAACTTTGCCTACTGACCCACCATGGGTCGAATTCCTAGCTTTGAAGCCTAATCTGAAATCTCCTCTTTCTATTATTTATGGAAAACTTATGGCAATTGAGGCCGACTCATCAGCTAAAACCAGAACTGCATGGGAACGGGAATTGGGTGTTGAACTGTCAGAATCATGGTGGGATAAAGTTATTCTCAGCATACGCCAGAGTACACCATGTGCCAGACTACAATTAATACAGTTTAAAGTAATAAATAGAGTACATTTTTCAAAGTCCCGTCTATCAAAAATTTTCCCTTCAATTTCAGACCAATGTGATAGATGTCAGGCCTCACCTTGCAACTTAAGTCATATGTTTTTCTTTTGCCCAAAATTACAAGGGTTCTGGAAATACTTCTTCTCCATACTCTCAGGAGTTTTTAAGATCCAGATTCAGAGTGATCCACTTATCGCCATTTTTGGAATTCCAGGGACCACACTTAACCTATCCCGCCAGCAGGGGGAGGTCCTGGCCTTCTGTTCTCTCCTTGCCAGGCGTTGTATTTTGTTCGCTTGGAAATCTCCCACACCTCCATCCACATCGCAATGGCTTAACACCGTAAGATCATTCTTGAAAATAGAAAAAATTTCATTAACAGTGAAAGGTAGTTCTGAAAAATTTACTTATAAATGGGCACCCTTTGTGTCATATGTAAAATCTTTGCCTTCACAACATACAGACTGATATCCTGATTCATGCTCAATACACAGACTGATGGGACTAACTCATCACACTACCATGTGAAGAATAAATGAATGGGTAAAACACTTGTTTCCTTTTAGTTTATTGATGCCGTCCTATCCCCCCCCCTTTTTTTTTTTTTTTTTTTCTTTTTTTTTGTTCATTTCGTCTTGTTTTTGGCTAGGTTAGTGGGGTGTGATATGTTTGGTTGTGGGAGGGGGGAGGGAGGGGAGGGGAGAAAAGGGGAGAAAAAAAATTTTATTTGGAGAAGTCATGTAAGTTTCGTAAAATGTATGTATTGTTAATTGTTGTATGTTCTCCTGATAAATAAAAAAATTAAAAAAAAAAAGTGCCTTTCAAGACACCCAAGGACACTTAACAAACAAACACAGTTCAAACATTAGCAGTAACAAATTGAATTAAAGCCGCAAGCGGCGTTGAGGCCCTCGCAGCTTAATAATAATAATAATAATAATAATGAATTTAATTTATAACACACTTTTCATTAATAAAAATCTCAAAGTGCTACAAAGTGCAACACAAGCAAAGATACCCTGATGCATGCTCAATAATCCTAAAAAGCAAAGATCAAATAAAACAAGTGATAAAATCAAGTAAAATCAATAATATCAACTACGATCAAAGATAAAATCATGTGGAGGCAGAGTAGGCTCGCTTAAAAAGAAAGGTCTTTAAGCCGCTTTTAAAGGGGACCAAATGTAGGATATATAATTTTTTGTGGTTTATCTGTGGGCTATACCGACCATTTTCAGTCAATTTTATACACAAAATAATGCTTAGATAATAAAATATCCCCTTTCTAATTCTGCCAAATTTCACTTCCGTTCTAAACGACCGGTTTATGAATAATGAGGTCTGAAAGCCACGCCCTACAAATACCTATTTACATTAACTACGCCCTCTGTAACAGCCAGTATCTCTAATATGTTGTTATTTTAAAATTAGCTCTTTTTTATTACTAATTTGACTTACTGTTAGTGCTAGTAGCTTAAAGTGCGACTAAACCCAAAATTAACTTTTTTTAGCTGATAAACTCCCTAGAATGTGTTTAAAATGTTATCTAGCACTATGGCTGTGTTTATTCTCACATAATTGTGCATATCTGTGTAAATTGGCAATATTTGGCAATATTTGGTCTAAAAATGTGTTTACGGTAGTTCTATGGGTTGAACTGGTGGATTACACCTTAATTTTCTTATTTGTGCAAACGCTCATGTGTGACATGTCTGCTCATGTGTGATGTCACACAGGTGGTTCAAGCAGAGCCAATCCCCTGCAGAGATGAGAAGTGCATACCTTATATGGAAATGCTGCATTTCACTCCTGACAAGCGGTTTTATTTTTCTTTTCATTTTCATTTTTTTAGGCCTTTGGTTTTGGATGGAATGGGTGGAATGGATAAATACATCTACATGTTTATTCTTTGTTGTTGCTTGGTGTATGTTGTTGGCTAGAGGTTTAATTTGTTTTAGGTTGTTGCAGGTGGAGGCGTGAACAAAAGCACAACTCTACCTCCACCCCTCCTTGTCTCTCGACACGCCCATTTTCAGGGAGATTTTGGAAGGAGGAGTTACCGATCCACAGGGGTTTAGTCGCACTTTAAGATAACTTACCAAAAGCCCTCTGCGCGCGCCGCCATTTGCAGCTCCTTTTTTTAGCATTAGCCCACCTTCGAGGCTAATGATAGCTTTTCCTCCTCCGAGCGGGCGGTGTTAGCTCCGCTCGTTGCATGCAGCTCTTTTGGGAGTGATCGCTGCTACAGTCCACACACAAACAAAGTTCACAGAATGTCTCCAGTTAATTTATCCGCATGAGGCAACCTTTGACCGGACCCCCGGACCTCAAAAGTCAGTAGCTCCCAGCAACTCACGCACGCAGATGGTGTCTTCGCCGGCGGTCTGCAAAACAAAAGGCTTAAAAAAAAAAGGATGCCGCGACCGGGAGGCAAACCCGTGTCCTTCGGATTACGAGTCCGGTTCACTACCTCTGGGCCAACCGGGCAGTTATGCAAAAAGCAGTCTTTCATCGTATAAGAAATAATCACAACCACCTACATTTAGAACGCTGAAGTTTTGATTAGATTTTGATGAAGTGAAAGGTATTCTTAAAATAAATAAGTTGCTAATCTGAAAATATATCGATCAGTGGTGCTTGATGGTACAGACTGTCGTCCCGCGAGTAAGTGTGTGTGTGTGCACAGTTTTCTGCCGGCTGCGCGTTGGGAGCGATATTACACTAAAAATTGAACTAAAACGTAAAAATAACAATTATAAAGTATTATTATGTCGATGTATATATCTAGTCTCACCCCGATTTCTCCGAAACAAAAGGCTTTAAAAAAAGGGGGGAAAAAAAAGATGCCGTTGACAGGATGCGATCTCCGCTCTCCTGCGTGGCGCTCAAGTGTCGTAACCGCTCAACCAAACTGACAGTTGTGCAAAAGTAGTCCTTCATCATATAAGAAACAAGTCCAAACCGCGAGAGTGTGTGTGCACAGTTTCAACGAGACAGAGTTCATTCAAACAAGGTAATAAAACATTCTGGTTTTACTCGAGATGTGCTGCATGGCTGGAGCAGGGCAAACCCCTAGCCCCCCGGGGGCTAAATAAATGAATAAATGACCGCCAGGTCAGCTCCTAAACCGCTAGGCAACCGTGACATCTTTTATACTCAAGTGGGTGGAGCATCACCAGGGGTTGCTAGGTGAGGGGCTGGACTCAGGTTTGAGGTGATTGGCTACGGTTTGTGACGTCACAAACCGCAGGAAGTGTGAAACGAAGCGTTTTTAATCACAGACAAATAAATCTACTTAGAGTAAATAAACCACTGGGTGCATTTTTTTGGCACAAGGACTGTTTTTTTATGAAGTAAATACCCAAAGTTGAGTAAAAAAACATTAAAAAGTGAATTTTGCATGTGTGGTCCCCTTTTAAAGTCAACCAGTGACTGTGGAGCTCTCAGGTAGTCAGGGAGGGAGTTCCATAGGCGGGGGGCAGCCACACAGAATGCCCGGTCTCCCATGGTCCTTAATTTGGTTCGTGGAATGTGAAGTAGATTACTGTTCTGTGATCGTAGAGACCGGGTGGATGAATATGGTGCAAGAATGTCCTTTAGATAGTCAGGTGAAGTTCCGTGTAAGCATTGATGTGTAATGAGAGCAGTTTTGTACTGAATTCTGTAGGTGACAGGAAACCAATGAAGGTTATGGAGAATGGGTGTAATATGTATCTTCTTCCCCTCTAGCAACAGATTTTAAGTCTCTTTTGGACTCTCTTAATCTCACTCAACATGTTGACGCCCCTACGCACAACAGGGGGCATACTCTGGATTTGGTGATTACGGACACTGTATTCATCAATAACTTATCTGTATATGACCTGGGTTTCTCAGACCACAGGGTCATCTCCTTGGAAGTGCCTTCATCTTCGCCTGCTTCAAACCCAAAATGACCTATCCAGTTCCGTGACCTTAAAAACATTTCCCCTGATGTTCTGTCCGCTGATCTTCACACCCTGACCGTTGTCAATCATCCTTCTACAGATGACTCTGTGGATTACTACAACAAATCTCTTCAGGAGCTCCTGGACCTACATGCTCCCTTGAAAACAAGACTGGTGTCTTTCTCCCGTTCAGCCCCCTGGTACACTGATGAGCTCCGCAAGATGAAGGCAACTGGTCGTGCTATTGAGAGACGTGTAAAATCATCTGGTCTCTGTACATAAGCAGGCATATAAAGAACATCAGAAAGCGTACGCCTATTCTCTTAAAGAAGCACGCTCCAAATATTATTCTAACATCATCAACACCTGCCCTGGAAACTCTAAACAGCTCTTCTCCACAATAACTCATCTGCTTAATCCCATTAAACAAACTCATGAGGACTCTGTTCAAAAATGCAACCTGTTCCTTTCATCTTTTAAAACCAAAGTTGACACTATCAGATCTCAGCTCCACAACATCCCTGTTCTCAGTGTGCCACCTACCCGTCTGCATTCTGGGACCCTAAACAGCTTTGACGAAGTTGTTCAGAGTGAGGTGGAGGCCATCATCAAGAAAATGAAGCCTTCATCCTGCGCCCTGGATCCTTTCCCCCTTGTCTCTCATAAAAACCAATCACTCTGCAATAGGCCCACTAATCACTCAAATAATAAATAAGTCTCTACAATCTGGTCATGTTCCACTGCCTCTAAAAAACTGCCATCATCATCATCACCTCACTGCAGCCTTCGACACTGTGGACCATAGTATCCTCCACCACCGTCTTCATGTGGAGGTCGGTCTCTGCGACACCGTCCTGGACTGGTTCAAATCTTTCCTCTCCAATAGGTTGGAATGTGTTAGTCTTGGCAACGCCACGTCCCAGACAGTCTGTGTCTCCTGTGGTGTCCCTCAGGGGTCAGTTCTGGGGCCCCTGCTGTTTTCCCTTTACATGCTGCCTTTAGGTCAAATTATTAATCAGTTCAACATTTCTTTTCACTGTTATGCCGACGATACACAGCTTTACATCAGGACTGGAGCATCCTCATCTTCCACCTTGTCATCTCCATCTTCACTCACTGCCCTCTCTGCCTGCCTGGAGGCAATTAGGGCATGGATGAATCAGAACTTTCTTCAATTAAACTGCTCCAAGACTGAGGCCATACTGATTGGCACCCCTCACCAGGTACAAACATCTCCTATAACAAGACTTTCCTTTTCTGGACAAGACATCCCCCTCTCCACCTCTGTTACTAATCTTGGAATAAAAATGGACTCCAATCTTACATTTGAAAATCACATTAAGCATCTGTTTAAAACTTGCTTCTTCCATCTTCGAAACATCTCCAGACTTCGCCCATCCCTAACTTTTTCTGATGCTGAGAAGCTCATCCATGCTTTTGTCTCCTCCAGGCTCGACTACTGCAACTCCCTGTTTATTGGAATCCCTGGCAAAAACCTTCAGAAGCTTCAATATATTCAAAACAGTGCAGCAAGGATCTTGTTGAGAGTTCGTAAATTTGAACATATTACGATTACGCCCATTCTCCATAACCTTCATTGGCTTCCTGTCACCTACAGAATTCACTACAAAACTGCTCTCATTACACATCAATGCTTACATGGAACTTCACCAGATTATCTAAAGGATATTCTTATTCCATATTGTGGTTCATGGTGTGGTTACACCGAGCAGCTTTTCAACCTCCAAAGCGTCCAGTTTACACGTAAAGTCAATGGTGGACGCGCTTCCAGCAGCTTCTTGGCGTTTGGCGTCAGGTCGCGTGCGTGTTGAGCATGCTGGGAAGCGTTTTTCCGTGCACGTGAACCGGCTTCAGCCTCCAAACCGCGCATTCAACATGCTGAAGATTTCGCGGTTCAAACTTTCAAACGCCGCTCAACTCTACCTGATTGGTTGGTGTGTCAACCAATCAGGGAGAGTCGGGGGGAGAAGAGAGGGGGTCAGGGGGAGAGTCCCTATGTGACGCGGAAACGAGGGTGCGCGCGCACTATGTGACGTATTGTTTGTGGGAAAAAAAAGAAAAGACCCGCGAGGTCGTGGACTATGGAAGAGGAACTCATTGTAGCTGTGTGTTCGCGACAATTCCTTCACGACCAGTCAAGTCTGCTCTACAGAGACAGAAATAAAAAGCTCCTCGCCTGGCGGAGTGCAGTGAGGACTCTGTGCGCAGGACTCTGTATACCGGTAAGCTCCTCCCACACACCCAGCAGCTGTTTCGCGTTCTGGCGTTCATGTTTGAACACGCTGCATTCACAAGTGCGTCCACTTGCGTGCGTGACGAGCGTTTTGGAGGTTGAAAAGCTGTTCGGTGTAACCACACCTTTAGCGACATGACGGCGCTGCTTTGTGTTTGACGCACGCGCGGGTTTGCGACACATGCTTTACGTTGTTAAACTCGAGAGCAGATTAGACGCGGGGGCATGTAGCCGGTGTCACAACAAGGAGAAACCGTTGCACAGGCAGCCCAAGAAGAAGAACTTTTACCAAAAAGAAGGGGAAGCTCACCTTGTTAGCTTCCATTATTTTGCTCCGCTGAAACTCGGAGACAAAATGGGTCCAGAGGAAATGAACCCAGAGTCCAACCGAGTCCGAACTCGGGTCCAGTTAACCAATACAAAACAGACCAGAGACACAACAGAACCGGAATCAAACGCAACGTTTTCTCTTTTCTGTTTCTTGCCTTGTTTACTCCAGCTTCCAGAGCGGATTTCTTCTTCGTGGGTTTTATTAGCAGCCGTTGTTTTACCGCCACCTGCAGGAAAAATTTAGACCAAAGTAGAAATTCCTTTTCTACTTGAAAACTTCTCCCTTATTTTGTATTTTTTTAAGTGAAGTAAATATATTTAAGGATGTACTTAAACGCTGCAAACTCCCAAAAGCACAGTCCTTATACAAATATATTATTAGCTTATCATAAAACTTGAAACTCCTCTTGCACACGCAATTTAATTTTGTGCTGTTTCTCAAATTGTTCTTTTTTTATGCTGCCATTTATAACTTTATTAATAATTCTCTGCTTAGTTTAATTGTCTTTTCAACTGTTATTGTTATGTGTATTGTATGCCTTGTTATACTGTTTGTGTTATTTTCTTTTTGATAAAAAAGAAAAACTTTGGTCCAAATTTTTCCTGTACACACACATTGTGTTGTATATATCGTGATATATATCGTTATCGTGATATAAAAAAGTCCATATCGTGATATATGATTTTTTCCATATCGCCCAGCACTAGTTGTGAGCATGCATAAGTGAATAAGGTTCCTCCAATAGAACATTTAGTAGCGACTGTGAAGCATCATAGATCCGTCCCCCCAAAGCCCGAGGCAGACGAAGGAGCAATCAACGCCCAAGACCCTAGGATGGACCCCGAGCCCAGAGTCCCCAGGGCCACCCGAACAGGACGAGCCACTCGCCCACTTCTCAGATCCAACCAAGGGGAAGAACCGGATGAACCCCACCAGCGACCACATACAATGACCCCCCGGGGGTCAACCGCGACAAATTCACAGGCCCCTGCCGGAGCCCGCTGCACCGACGTAGCCCCAGGGCCGGTCACCGAGGCCCGGGCACCGGGGACGCCCACCCCTTAGGCCCAGACCCGACAGGACCAGAGGACACGAGCCCTGGTAATGTGATTTTCAAATGTAAGATGAGAGTCCATTTTTATTCCAAGATTTGTAACAGAGGTGGAGAGGGGGATGTCTTGTCCAGAAAAGGAAATTGTTGTTAAAGTTGATGTTTGTATCTGGTGAAGGGTGCCAATCAGTATGTCCTCAGTCTTGGAGCAGTTTAATTGAAGAAAGTTCTGATTCATCCATGCCCTTATTTCCTCCAGGCAGGTAGAGAGGGCATTGAGTGAAGATGGAGATGGGGATGATGATGATGCTCTAGTCCTGGTGTAAAGCTGTGTATCGTCGGCATAGCTGTGAAAATAAGGCCAAACATTCAAAATAAGAAAAATCCTGAGAAGACAGATGAGACAATTTTAAATTACTGCGGTAGATTACAGCCAGACCACCACCGCGGCCAGTGCTACGGGCTCTCTGTAGATAACTGTATCCAGAGGGACAAGCTTCATTTAGAGAACTGTACATATCTGGTTGATGCCAAGTTTCTGTAAGACACATGAGGTCCAAGTTCTTCTCCAGAATGTGATCATGAATTAGACATGATTTGTTGGATAGTGATTGTACATTGAAAAGTTCTAATTTAATATCAGTTGGTGTAGAAGCCTTTTGAACTGGTTTAAGCAGACTGAAGGCCACTCCACGTTTTCCTTGCCACTTCGTGCGCTGTGGACTACAAGGGACTACAGACGCAGCGTTCTGATGACGTAACCGAGGTGTGTCACGTCTCTTGGATCAGGTACACAGAATCGATTCAGAGCTAGCTTGCCCAGAATAAACAGATTTCTTCCGAGAGCTTCTATGGATGTAACAAGGTCTACGCAGAAGTCCCAGTTGTTTGATGGTGGAAACAGAAGGAGGAATGGAGCAGTTGTCAAGTCCAAGCAGCTGCGATGCGGAGTTTTTCAACATCGCGCTAGCCAAGCCGGGGAAGCTAGCACATATCTAGCTGCTAACAGCAGACCCACGGCTCTGAAAGAAATAACCAAGAAGCAGTGAGATGTAACTTGATTGAGCATATCTTGAAGGGGAGCACAGGAGAAAATCCAGAACAGTCCAGATGAGACAGGAGGTTGACAGAGGCAACAGGTAAGCGAAACAAAAATTGCAGCTACGTAGTTCTCCAAGCAAGTGCTCGAGTTAACGGGAGGTAGACAGCCCAAATTCCGGTTAGGAAGTACTAACTAAGCTGTCCATAAAGTCCTTGATTAAAAAACCACTGAACAAAATAAGTCCAGATAAATGTCCAAAAAATGTCCAAAAAATGGCAACAGTAAAATAACTTTTTAGCGCGGAGAAGCGGCGAACATCACGACATCACGCCAGCGGCCTCTCCCATATAGGCTGGACTATTCTCAGCCTTGTAGTTGGCAACAACTACATGCCGGTCCCAAGCCCAGATTAATGGGGAGGGGTGGGGCAAGCAATGGCAAACTACCGCACTATCTTGCCGAAATACTTTATGGATCAGTACAATCAAAGACGTTCAGATATGGTGCTGGAAAGTGAGACCCCTGGGCTGGAAGGCACCTATCATATTACCAGAGATGAACGTGGATGTTTTTCAAGTAGCGAGGTCATTTATGACGTGGACGGGACAAATCCATCAGGACTCCCGCCTGCTGATGTGACTCCCATCAAAAGGAAGCATCTACGTTTTTCAACAACGGTTCACAACATCGGCACGTGGAATGTTCGCGGCATGAACATAGGCAAACTCGAAATCATTAAGCAAGAAATGCAACGATTCCATATCGATCTGCTGGGCATCAGCGAGCTTCACTGGACGGGTAATGGATATTTCAAAAGCGATGAATACACCGTCTTCTACTCTGGAAGCGACACCATCAAACGCAATGGAGTGGCAATCATCGCAACGAAAGCAGTCAGCAAAGCCGTATACTCTTTTAACTTCGTAAGCGATCGAATTATATCCATACGCATCGCTGGAAACCCCCGCTCAATCACGGTTTTACAAGCATACACGCCAACAACGGATGCAACATAGAAAGATATTGAAGATTTCTATACAAAACTCCAAGAGACAATCGACCAGACCCCAGCTCGGGACATAATCTTCGTAATGGGAGATTTCAATGCGAAAGTCGGATCAGGTGAAGACTTGCCTGCCGTCTGTAAGTTTGTTCTTGGTGAACAAAATGACGCTGGGGACCGTTTGATCCAATGTTGCACAGAAAAATCGTCTCTCAGTCATGAACACTTGGTTCGAACAGCCCAAACGTCGGTTGTACACTTGGACAGCACCAAACGGTATACATTGAAACCAAATCGACTACTTCTTATGTCAGCGCTGCTGGAAAAGCTCAATACTATCAACGAAAACTTATCCAGGCGCTGACTGCGGCTCAGATCATCAGCTACCGGTTGCTAAAATCAAGATCCGTTTCAGCACCATCAAGAGACCTCCAGCATTACTCCGCTTTGACACAGACAACATCCCCGCCCAATACGCAATGGAAGTAAAGAGCAGATTTGAGGCGTTCAGCGATTTCAACGAAGAGCCCAATGCGATGTGGGCGGAAATCAAATTGATCGTGGGAAAGACAGCAGAGGAAATCATCCCGTTCAAGAAACCAATGAAAAGATTGAAGTGGCTGACGGACGAAGCGATCGAGATCGCCGAGCATCGCCGCATGACCAAGGCGAGCGGGAACATCAAGGAATTCCGTCTACTCAATGTGGCGTTCCAAAGAAGGGCCAGACAGGACAAGGAAGCATATTGGAACAACCAATGCAAGGAACTGGAAAAGGCGAACCGACACGGTCACACCCGAACTCTCTTTACCCATGTCAAGCAGGCCAGAACATCTTTCACGGCACGCAAAGCGTCTACCATCAAGGACAGCGATGGTACAATATTGCAAGAAGAGGGGCAAATCAAGCGACGATCGCGGGACTATGCAAAGGAGCTATACGTTGGCAATCCATCAGTCCAACTGGTTGATCAACCCAAACAGATGGACCAGGAACCGGGCATCCCGGAAGAAGTCACTTGGGTTCTAAAACAACTACCAAACTGGAAGGCCCCAGACACGGATAATTTACCAGCAGAACTACTCATGCCAATACCAGTCAAAATCCTTACCAAATTGTGTCAGAACATCTGGATCACAAAATCGTTGTCCAAAGACTGGACAAGATCAGTTTTCGTCACGCTTCCTAAAAAAGGCGATCTACAGGAATGCTCCAACTATCAAACTATCGCGCTCATCTCCCATGCCAGCAAAATCCTGCTAAAGATTCTACAAAACCGCATTGCGACAATCATGGAACGTGAACTACCAGATGTTCAGGCTGGTTTTCGCAAAGGACGAGTCATGAGGGATCAAATCGCGAACCTATGCTGGATCATGGAGAAGGCTAGAGAGCACTAGAAGGACGTCTATATGTGTTTCATCGAAGTGGACCATGACAAACTCTGGGCGTGTTTGAAACAAATGGGCGTACCAGAACAACTTGAACAGCTGATACGAACACTATACTCCAATCAGGAAGCAACTGTCAGAACATCGTGTGGTAACACTGACTGGTTCAAAATCGGTAAAGGCGTCAGGTAGGGATACATTTTATCTCCAGCCCTGTTTAACCTGTACGTCGAAACGATCTTGCGACGATGCAACCTGGACAAGACCATAATCAGAGTCCATATTGGAGGTAGGACTATCAACAACCTGCAATATGCGGATGACACAACTATACTTGCAGAAAGTGAAAAAGACCTGGAATACTTGATCCGACGAGTTCAAGAGGAAAGTGAACGCATGGGACTGTACCTCAACATCAAGAAAATGAAAGTAATGACAACGGCGTGCAATGATGCAGTAAACATCAAGATCAACAATGAAAAGATAGAGCCAGTCCAAGATTTTATCTTCCTGGGAGCCAACATTGACTGAAACAGCGAATCCGGACCAGAGATCAAAAGGTGGATTGCACTCGGCCGGGCCGCAATGCAAGGAATGGATAAAGTCTGGAAGAGCAAGGACGTGAGCATTGCGACGAAAACGAGACTCGTCAACGCCATTGTCTTTCCCATAGCAACATATGGATGTGAAAGTTGGACAATTAGGAAAGCGGAAAGAAGAAAAATCGACGCTTTTGAACTCTGGTGTTGGAGAAGACTATTGCACATACCTTGGACATCGCACACAACAAACAAGATGGTCCTGGATCGTATCAATCCGAAAATTTCGCTTGAGGGCAAAATCGTCAAACAACAACTGTCCTTTTTCGGCCACGTTATGCGCGTAAATTCACTGGAGACTTCGATGATGCTGGGCAAAGTGAGCGGGACGAGAAGAAGAGGACGGCAAATAATATGCTGGCTTGATACAATCACATCGGCCACCAGCAAGACGATCGCAGAACTCAAAGTAATCGTCGAGGACAGGAACGCGTGGAGAGGACAGATCCATAAAGTGGTCGAAAGTCGACTTCGACTAAATGGCTAATCATCATCATTCTCAGCTTAGCGCCGCTCCCGCCTTATTGTGCCCATCCTGCACCCGTTTGCCAAGAACAGTTAGCGAATAACAACAATATATACCGTATGTGTTTAGAAAGGCTGACAGATGACACACAGTAAATGTGGAACAAATCGGAGGATCTAGCAATGAGATGTAACAGTTTGAAAAATAATGTAGGGGTGCACTGGAGTCATCTGTTAAACCACAATATCAATGTGTGTAGAAGTGCTCACTGATGAAGCACAAAAATCTCGTGCAGATCGGATGATGTATCGCTGAGATATAACTGTAGTAATAATATAGGAGGTGCTGTGGAAGGTATTGGCCACGTATCATGTAAGCCTGTTGTAATGGTGGATAATGATCGATCGTAGTTATTTTGGTGCACTTCAGTTCAAATCTGTGGAATTTAGAGCCAAACGTATGCCAACGGCGTTACTTCTGAGATCCTCACGCCGCCACGCCCACATCCTCTAGCAAAAATTGTTTGTGCTTTAAAGCAAGTCAGACCAACTTGTTACATGTCTTCTAACGCAGGATCATCCTGATTAGTTCAAGGCTGTCAGAAAGGGAGCCTTCAAATAAAAAAAGTGACTTCCTGTTCTGAGGGGGCGGGGCGTCGGTGACGTCACAACATGACCACAGAGGATTGTTGGGCATCTGACAGGGATCACTCATGCCAAGTTTGGTTCAAATCTGTTTTTCATTGTGAAAGTTATCCACAATATTCCTGAAGGTGGCACTGTATTTGCGATTATGGGACTTACTTCCGTTTTGACCCCGGAAGTAGAATTTCTGCATTGGCTCCTCGTTGTTTACTTGTTTATCTGTGCGCATCGTAGAAGTTCTGTTAAAGTTCTGTTTTCTGTTATTTTGAGCTAATATTGTCACGAAGATGTCTTGTGGAGCTCGGGTACCTGTTGCGCTGTTCGTGGCTGTAAGAATAATCAGACGAAGCTGAATTTGTGGCTGCAACTAGTGTGTGTTGAACAGGCTCCGAAAACAAAAACCTGCATCCTTCTTTGTGGCTGGGCTACGAGAAACCACCTGAAAAAAAGACTCTGTATCCTCCAGAGGAACGAGAACACCAGGTATGATTTAAGAGACAGCTTTTAGTTTAATGATTTTATGTAGTCAGTGATTAAATGATACTAATATTTTCGTGCATAACTGGCAAATAAACACACGCACCTATATACTGTATGTATGCTGTCTGTGTATATTTATTTATACTGTATATATAATATAGGTGTCTGTTGTGTTTATTTATATATATATATATATAATATAGGTGTGTGTGTGTGCGTGGGTTTCTTTTATATATAATCTAGGTGTGTTTGTGTGTGTTCATAAATGAACCCTAATGTTTGTATACTGTACTTTTCTTTTCCTCCTTTCTGTTATATTTCTGCATAAGGTGAGTTCCAGGGATGGATGGATGATGCTCCAGTTGGTCCAGGGATGGATGGATGAAGCTCCAGTTGGTCCAGGGATGGATGAAGCTCCAGTTGGTCCAGGGATGGATGAAGCTCCAGTTGGTCCAGGGATGGATGAAGCTCCAGTTGGTCCAGGGATGGATGAAGCTCCAGTTGGTCCAGGGATGGATGACGCTCCAGTTGGTCCAGGGATGGATGAAGCTCCAGTTGGTCCAGGGATGGATGACGCTCCAGTTGGTCCAGGGATGGATGACGCTCCAGTTGGTCCAGGGATGGATGACGCTCCAGTTGGTCCAGGGATGGATGAAGCTCCAGTTGGTCCAGGGATGGATGAAGCTCCAGTTGGTCCAGGGATGGATGAAGCTCCAGTTGGTCCAGGGATGGATGAAGCTCCAGTTGGTCCAGGGATGGATGACGCTCCAGTTGGTCCAGGGATGGATGACGCTCCAGTTGGTCCAGGAGATGGATGACGCTCCAGTTGGTCCAGGGATGGATGACGCTCCAGTTGGTCCAGAAGTTTGTGTGCAGTTATGTACCACAGCAACAAATGAGTGAAAATATAATTTCTATAAATAAATCTGCGTTTGAAGTGCATTTGGTGTTGCTGTGTTTCACCTTCTTTATTTCAATAAGATACGTTGTTTAATGTCTAATGAGAAGTTCTACTGCAAATAAAAAAACTAGATGTGATTGTTTTTTTGGCAACTTACCAGTTTAGTTTTTTATTGACAAGTACAAAACTTAAAAACATGCATGTTGCTGTGGTTCCTCCTCCAGGAGGAGATTGATAAGAATAAAAGCTATAATTATAAATTTTAGGCTGATTGGTAACTCTAAATTGACCCTGGGTGTGAGTGAGACAGGTCCCTCTTGTAAATGAGTCCCCGTGGCTCAACGAGGCAAGCCTGTATAAATAAAGGTTGAATGAATGAATGAATGAATGAATAAACTAAAAACATTTGAAACTGAATACAATATGAGAACTGTGGGTGATTTGATGTCTTTTAATGAAAATGATTGGCTGCAGAATAAATACCAGAATAAATACCAGGTCAAATACACTCTTCAACAAGAAATGATGGGCAGTTTCTGATTTTAAACAAACTGGAACAGATTCCTAATCATGTGGGACCACTGGACGACCACTGGACGACTGGAGCAAGCAGCAAACCCCTCCGGAATCCAAGACGATGGAACTTGGCCCTTCACTCGTCTGTACCTTAAAAAAAGAATAAAACTGTCATGTTTGCATCACAAAGTCTAAAATAAGACCAAGTTTGCTACTCAAAGTAGAAAGAATAAATACAGTTGCTCCTACATTTTTTACTCATTCACAAAGATATACTGTAATGTTCAATTTTATATTGATTTCAGTAATTTTATCTTAGATTTACTTTAATATTTTTGAATTATTGTGCCAGGTGCTTGTGTCATTACTTGTTCTTCTGCTCCTGCGTCTCAGAGTAAGTGTGTCTGTCAACTTCAGCGTGGGAGACCAGTCTGTGACTTGTGTGCAGGCCTTCCTGAAAATATAAATATTTCAATAGAACAAATGTAGTAATAACCAAAAGATGAGCTTGTGTTATGGAATATTTTCTGTACAAACAGCATCCCACTGCTTTATTCACATGAGAGTAACAGGGACCTACAATCAAAACAGTACTACAGTACAGTATGTATGTGCAGTATGTATGTATATACTGTATATATAGTGTGCATACAGTATACACATACACACAGCATATGTATGTACTGCAAATGTATTACACACACATGTAGTTATATTATTTATCCACAGATTTGTTTAGTAAATACTTTAACAGATGCTAACGCTACATGCTAAGCTAACCACAGCTAGTAGACGGTGCTAAATCATGAAGAAAAAAACAACAACAGCTCCAACACAGAGAAAATTATACTCTCACATTGTTCTGAAATTGTTTCACAAAATGATTTATGTAGAATATTTTGTTTACCGGAGAAAACGTGATCTGAACACGACGTCTTCGGGAGCAGATCAGGCAGAGGAGGTGCAGCTGTCAGCTCCTCCGATGGAGATAAATCCTTCACGTTTACTTATTTTTGGGATGAAGTGAAAACTGCACTTTGAACAAACGTCTACCCGACAGCAACACCCACTAACCCAACACGAAGTAACCATTGCAATTAATTAGAAATAAACAAAACAAAAAAACAAAAGTGAAAAATACAGCCAGTAGACTGGGCTTTAACTGCTGCTCTCACTTCAGGCGGAAGTCGTTCCCATAATTCGCGCAAGGCATCATGGGGCGTAGGAATATTGTGGATAGCATTTTGAAATTTATGACGAGAAGCCAAACTTTGAGGCATGGCCACGCCCCTTCAGCATATATGAAAACGCAAGTTTTTGATACATTTTCACGCCCCCACATCTTAAGTGCATATTAACCGAGGTTGAAGTCAGTCGCTTAAAATCCCTAAGAGGAGTGCATTAAAATTCACCACCAATGAAAAGTGAAAAACAACCAAAAATGACCCTTTGACCTAAAATGGCCGACTTCCTGTTGGTTTTGGACCAGTGCGCCAAGAGACTTTTTCGTAGGTCCTGAGAAGATACATATATTCACAGAGTTTCAGAATTATCGGGCCAAAAATGGCTTGGGACTGACATTTTTAAATATTCTAGGGGCGCTGTGGAGGCTATTGGCTAATTAGCATAGACTCCTGTTCAAGGGGTGGGCAATGATCAATCATACTGATTTTGGTACTCTTCAGATAAAAATCTGTGGATTTTAGAACCAAACGTATGGTGATGGCGTTACCTCTCACTTCGCCACGTCGCCACGCCCACATGCTCCATCCAAAGCGATCAGTGTTGGAAAGCTTGTTACACCGTGTCTTCGGTCACTGGACACACTGTCACGCTGATTAGGTAACAGGGGTCCGATCGGGACCGTTCAAGGTAAAACGTTACACTTCCTGTTGTCAGGGGGCGTGACTTAAGTGATGCCATGATTTGACCATTCAGTATTGTAGGGGACGGGATGTGTGTCAATCACTGAAGGTTTGATGTATTAGACAGATTTCGTGTAGGTGCTATTAGCATTTTGTTTTTCATGGCAAGATGTCTAACTTTGACGTCTGGCTCCGCCCCTTCAGCATGCATGAAAACGAACCGTTTTAAGAAGTTTTGTTCCCCCATGCCTTATGAACAACCAGCCAAGTTTGAACCCGATTGAGCGAAATCCTAGGCCAAGGTGTGTCAGTTGCCTAACAAAGTCGCAGCTTCAACAGGCTACCTAAATCTCTCATATTAATACTTGTAGATAATAAAGTTATGTGGTAATCATTTAACTCTATGTTTGCTCCCTCAATGCTGTTACAGATGATGCTCATTATGCTGCTTTGAACACACCAGAATGTATCATTCATTACCCCATCAGTATGAAAGCTGGTCACGAGGCTGTTTTAGGAACCTGAATCCGTTGTTCTGTAGCTTTGTCTCTGGATGAAAACACAACTGTGCTTTAACTTTTCCACTGTTGTTTGATGTACAGGTGGAGTCCACCCAGAGTATGATCAGGATTCTGGGACTGTCGGCCACCCTGCCCAACTATCTGGATGTGGCCTCCTTCCTGAATGTCAACCCCTACATCGGCCTGTTTTTCTTTGACAGTGGCTTCAGACCCGTACCCCTTGGACAAACCTTTGTTGGCATTAAAACCATCAACAAGGTAAACTAGTAGCCTTAATTCATACAGTTTACTCTAGATTCATGAGTATGTTCACCGACAGATAATTATTGGATATGTTCACTAATGCTTTGCTTGTTTCTACATGAACATATTTGACATAAAGACAAGCTCATAGTTCTGTTTCCATAGACAGTTTAATGATCTGATGATCATTTGTCATCACTTGATTAACAAATAATAAATATATAGTTTTGGGAATGTTCTGTAACTAACCAAAGCAGATTATTTGTGTATTGTGAATATTGAATTATAATAATGTTTTCTTTGTGTCTTGTTTAGATCCAGCAGATTCACGACACAGAAGAAGTTTGTTACAACAAAGTTCTGGAGCAGGTGAAAGCGGGACATCAGGTGAGTGCTTCTATATTTAATGTGAAAGTCCATCTGTGTGCCAACAGTTACAAAGATTAGTTTACAGTGATTGAGTCATTATTCTCCACCACCATCCATCCATCCATCCATTTTCTTCCGCTTATCCGGGGTCGGGTCGCGGGGGTAGCAGCCTAAGTAGGGAGGCCCAGACTTCCCTCTCCCCAGCCACTTGGAGCAGCTCCTCTCGGGGGAATCCCAAGGCGTTCCCAGGCCAGCCGAGAAACATAGTCCCTCCAGCGTGTCCTGGGTCTTCCTCTGGGTCTCCTCCCGGTGGGACATGCCCGGAACACCTCACCAGGGAGGCGTCCAGGAGGCATCCTAACCAGATGCCCGAGCCACCTCAACTGGCTCCTCTCGATGTGGAGAAGCAGCGGCTCTACTCTGAGTCCCTCCCTGATGACTGAGCTTCTCACCCTATCTCTAAGGGAGAGTCCAGACACCCTGTGGAGAAAACTCATTTTGGCCGCTTGTATCCGAGATCTCATTCTTTCGGTCAAAACCCAAAGCTCATGACCATAGATGAGGGTAGGACCCCATAGGTCATATATATATACATAGGAGTTCTGAACCCCCTGCACCTCAGGTTGAAAACCTTGAGAGGAGCAGAGAACCACACAAGGTGGGTGTTCGCTCTCTAGATGAACCAAGATGGTTCAGATCGAACCAAAAGAGTTCTCACCTAGGTCTCACAGTGGGTGAACTTCGAGAGAAGTTGATGTCTGGGAACCGTGACCCTTTGAAAAATGGTCTGTCCCGACATGTGCCCCCGAGAAGCGGCCCTCCTGCCCCTGCCCCTCGAACTGCACAGTTTGAGACATGCAATGAGTCACACATGCTCCAGATTATGGAAACGGCGCCTCCGCGCGAGAACGTGACTGAGGTTGTGAGTTGTTTGTCAAATGATTTGAATGTTACAGTGGTTGACCAAGCTGACACAACGTATAACGTTGTCCTTGATGATACCACAAACAACTTTGTTCCACCTGATGAAGCGACGCGCAGCACTGCCTTTTGCAGCAACTCAGTGCACACAGTTGACATCAACAACGTCAACACTGACATAAATGCTGACAGCAAACAAATTGCTGATGGTCAGCGTCCTAAAAGACCAGATGCTGACAGCAAACAAATTGCTGAAAATCCGCATCCTGAAGGTCATGATGCTGACAGCGACAATGATTACACAGACAGAGTCACGCGTACACAGAAACGTGTGGACAAACCTGAACGGTTTCTGTGTAACTTTATAAAAAGGGGGATAGCTAAGAGAGCTTACCTGCCACTCACATTGGAAGGGGTCCTAGAGCAAGAAGCACTCCTGGTTAGCGGCTCAGACGTGTCTGTCATGTCAGCCAAACTGTTTGAGGAGCTAAGGACCGCCGCTAACGATGTTGGCAGGCAAATACCCTTTGTGAGAGACACTCATGGTGAGCAACAAGGCCTCGCAAAGACGAGTACAACCCTAATAGCCATGGTTCACATGCAGATTGGCGAGATGTCACTATACCACCCGGTATATGTGTCTGAACTTGACTCACTCAGGGCTCCATTTGTGGTCGGCCAAGATTTTATAAATCGCTTTGAAGCGATTATAAATTATGGAAATCAGACAATGTGGGCCACAGTGAGCAGTCCACTGCCATTCGTGGTACCTCCCCAAGGTCAGGACGCTGACTGTCTAACAACAGGTACCGCTGAGGTCACATGGGATTCCCCAACCGAGACCACAAGCCCGGTAAGTGAACCTTCATATACAGGTGAGACAGAGGAGACTCAACAATTTGACCAGACTCTGGCCCATCACGAGGACCTCCTCTGCGAGCTGACACCTTCAGCACTCCCTGACCACTTCCTACCACAGGTAGATGAAGGTGTGGAGATCCAAGAGTCCCACACCGATGACGCTGTACTGTCCTGTGGGACAGGTAATTCGGCATACGGCCAAGTTTTCAGTGAAGTCTTGGTTCAAGGACATCTGAGCCCACAAGGTGACAGTCTACTACACGCTGACAGTCACTTGGACTTCATTGTTACAGATTTTGAGGACCCCTCCTCTAACAGAAGGGGGGCAGACTCACACTTCCTACCACAGGTAGAAGACGGTGTACAGATCCAAGGATCACACACCGAGGACGCTGTACTGTCCTGTGGGACAGGTAATTCGGCAAACAGCCAAGCGGTCAGTGAAGTCTTGGTTCAAGGACATCTGAGCCCACAAGGTGACAGTCTACAACACTCTGGCAGTCACTTGGACTTCATTGTTACTGATTTTGAGGACCCCTCCTTAAACAAAAAGGGGGCGGACTCACACTTCCTACCACAGGTAGAGGACGGTGTAGAGGTCCAAGGATCACGCACCGAGAACGTTGTGCTGTCCTCTGGGACAGGTAATTCAGTTATCAGCCAAGCGTTCGATGAAACCTTGGTTCAAGAGCGTTTGAATCTAGAACTACTCAGAGATGACATAGTTCTTACAGACTCAAAGAGCACCTCTTCATTCATGAAGTGGGAATGACATACATCACAACGACCTCTTCATTCATGAAGTGGGAAGACATACATCACAACGACAGAGACACGCCTGCGACGGCGCCGACAGTTGTGACACACCTGCATTACGCAGAAAGAGGTAAACGTACAGAGGTACGTTGGCCGAGACCTATAAGGTTCCTGTACAAGGTTCCCCATAAACTGCGCGAACAGCTTAAACTAAACAATGGCATCCTAACTCGTGCCCATGGACGGACGTCCACACCCGTGTGCTTGGTCCCTCATGACCACAGGGGGGTGATGTTAGGCCATGCCCATGTCAAGGACAAAGATTTCAATAACCCCACAAACGACAAAGATCTCGCAAACTCACAGACTTCATGGGAAAACAAGGTCGTCCAAGCACAGGATAGTAAATAAACTAAACAGTTTAAACTATACTAGTTGCGAAGAGAAACCGTTCCAACTAGAACTTAGAAACGCTAAGAATAATACCCACAACAAAAAACTAACCTTAACAACCGTTTAAATCTGGAGGATTTAATTGACATCGGTTATAAAGCTAAGAACTGTTTTTCTTGTGTGAAACACGTTGGAATCTGACGACCAGAGTGAGTTTGACGTAGTGAAACGTTGTTTTTAGTTGCTTGATTGCTACTTTTGTTGTTATTGAAGTTGTTATTGTTTTCTGAACACTCCCAGCCAAAAGAGGTTTTGATTGTTGATTAGTTGAAGACTTAAATGGATTTAACTATGCCAACATGCTGTTCATTTTGTTAAAGATCTCAATCTTTGAAGAGTCATTGTAGATTAATACTACTTAAGGTACTATAATCTACACTGATCTCCCAATCATTTAGGTAGAACCGATTCGATCGTTTCTATTCTAGATCTATTCATTTTGATGAGTCTCGCCATAGACTTCAAAATTTATAGGGAATACCAAATCTTGCGTCGTTCGTCTAAAAGACAACAGACATTTAGACCAAACTAGTTTCATTTTTATTTTAGTTTAACCTAAACTAAATAATGAATGGAGGAATAGTTTGAATGAAGAGGCCTTCGTTACAGAAGCCCTCCACATTTCTATAGGTATAGATCCCTATTTCTGATTTTTACAGCATTGATCCACCCCTTAATTGGTAATTGTAGCTGATCTAATCCATGATAGCTTACATACCAGGTGCATATAGGTAGGGCTTAATGTAGAATCCCAATCATAAGCCCACCTAAAACCACATAATTGCATGACACATTGAACCAGGGTGGCACCGACTGGAAGCCATCCAGCCTGCAACCTTCGATGTGGGGACCTGCTGATCCAACGTTGGTCTTCAACCTTCATCCAAGGCCCGCCTCCTCTGCTTCAATCGAGGGATCCCCTCTACATGCTGATTAAATTCCATTGTTGCTGATGAAATCAATAACCCCATCGTTGTGGATTTACCGTTGTGGATTATAAGACTTTGTTTTCCAAGGGATCACAGACTCAGTTCTCCATGGGTTAACAGACTATGTTTTCCAAAGGATTAAAAGCTTGCCGCAATGGGATTACCTACGAACAGTATGGAATTTCCAAAAACATTATGGGAGTATATTTTTGAACTTTTTTTTTTCCACTTGCTGGATTACATAGAGGTCAGAGACATTCGGTGGTATCGTTTCGTGTTGGAACTCATCCCCAAGGACAGGCGATGACTTCCAAAAAGGGGGACTGTAGTGATATAGGCCTCTGTCTTGACCTTCAAGTACACCTCTCCACATCTCTCTGAAACTCTAAGTGTTACACCTTCTTGAAGCTCTCGAGGAGACAGATGGACACTTATATATTTTAACAATTATTATGAATTAATGGACACTAATTAATCAGATTGAACTTTCTCTTTAATGTGTGTTAATTCAGATTTGATCTACAGTATATTTTTGTCATTTTTAATGATGATCTGTTACTTGCATGACTGCGACATTCTGCTGGTTTTATTTCTGCAAAAGCAAGCAGGCTCTGTCTCTAAGGCAGAAGTCAGGGTAAGAGCTGTTCTCTGCCTTCTCTTGTTTTGTCTTCAAGCTAGACGCAACAGGACAGGCCATCTGGCCGATTCGGTAAACAGTTTTCCTGTCTCCGTCAAGAGACTTTCTGCCTATGAGATGAAAATCCATCTCTTATTTTGTTAAAACCAGCCAATAGTTATTAAGAAGGTGGGGAGACCCCACCTCCCCCATATAATGGGCACTTCCTATTTGGAAGTTTGAGTTTCGAGGAGTACGAACTGTCAACCTGCTCTCCTCTCTGAAAGCTGGAGACGTCCCGGTCATATGTCAACGACCCACGTCTCCGCTAGGATCATAGCAAAGCCTTACTGTGATCCTGTCACTGTTCTGGAAGAATTTGTTTTCTAAAGTTTTATTTTGAAAGTTCAACCAGTGCGATTGGAGTCTGTTCCTGCCGGGAGAAGCGGTTCTTCTCACTCGTCTGAATCAGCTCACACGCGCGGAGGTCATCTGGGCGTGAACTGGACAACACAGTCCGTTAGTGTCCACAAACCTCAACTCTTATCTCCAAGACGTATCGTCAACAGGTAACGAGGCGTTGATTGTGTCCTGAACGTGTGGGAAGCCCAGCTGAGATCCGTATGGGAAAGCTTGCCACCCTGGTTGTTTTCAAAATAATTAACTTCCGTTAACTTAGCTTCCATTCATCTCCTTCCTCCTATTTCTTATTTTTCATAAGTATTTAATCTGTCAAGTTTTGTGCCAACAGTTAAGTTTTAATTGTCTGTTTGTTTTAATTTGAATTCTTGTCAACGTAGTTATTAAATCAGAGCTAATATCGATACAAATGTTTATGTAATTTTTGTGATAGTTTCAATAAAAGGTCTATTCTTTTGGTAGACCAACATAAATTGAAGTCTAAGCGTGAAATTACATTACTGGCTAATCACATCGTTAGATTTGTTGATTTATTCTGAAAAAGTTGAGACCCCGTGAACTTGGTGGCAAGTTTGTGCAGATAAAGTCTGCTCAGACTTGCACGTCTAAACTATAGGTAAGTCAGTAAACTGACTAATAACTCCTATATTGTTACATATATATATATATATATATATATATATATATATATATATATATATATATATATATATAGACACATACACATACATATACATTCATATTCAGTCACATACCCATCTACATATCTACATATGATATCTACATATACATCCCTGTATCCATTTGTGTGTGGTTGTGAGCATGCATAAGTGAATAAGTGAATAAGGCTTCTCTAATAGAACATTCAATAGCGACCGTGAAGCATCAGAGATCCACCCCCCAAGACCTGAGGCAGACAAAGGAGGGACCAGAGCCCAAGACCCCAAGAGGGACCCCGAGCGCATTGCAGAGCCCCCAGGGCCACCCAAGCAGGACGAACCACTCACCCACCCCCCAGATCCGACCATAGGGGAGAGCCGGAAGACCCCCACCAGCGACCACACACATTGACCCCACCGGGGCCAACAGCGACAAACTCATAGGCCTCCGCCGCGGCCCGCCGTACCGACGTAGCCCCAGGCCTAGTCACCAAGGCCCGTTCACCGGGGACGCCTACCCCTCAGGGCCAGGCCCAATAGGACCAGAGGACCCGAGCCCCACCAGGCAGCCACCAGGCCGAGCCGACATAAGCTCAAGTGCCCAACCCCCGACACCGAGGGCCCCAAGCACGCCGGCAGGCAAAGGCACACCCCACTAGGGTGCCATGTGGCAGGAATGCGACACCAAGTGGCCTCAGATGTATCATAGAGAGGGCATTCTAAGTCCCGGCCTGACAAATAGAAATTTATACACAGACACAATCACACAGACCCACCCTCATCTACACCCTCTCTCACTCAAAGACATACAATAACAACACATTCCATTCAAAATTCCGATACACACTCTATACCCCCCAGGTCCAAGACATGTACCGTACCTGTCCCCTACATGGGGTAGCCCACACCCAAACCCAGGAGGTAGGCCCATTCATTCTGGGGTGGAGAGGAGCCGACATCCAAAATCTGGCCCAACCCTCACCCAGCCGACAGGACAGGACACCCGAGCCCAAGCAGCCCCAGCGAGTGCGCCCCGCCAGCCCCACACATGTCAAACCCCCAGGCCCCGAACCTCCCCATAGTCCAGGACAACACCCGACGGCCTGTCACTTAACCAGACCCCACCCCCAGAATGGCCGCTAGGGAACCAGGGGGTGCCAAAAAAAACCTTAGACCCCGACACACACACCCCTGTCCTCAGATGTGCTCTTTGATGTATGTTGTTGTAAAGTGCAATTTTAAAAAAAGGGAAAGAGAAGGAGCAAAGGCTGGCATAATGCCAGTTTCCCCTCCAACCCAACTCTAACCCAAGCCCTTACTGTCTAAATGCATCATTGTGAGTAGGCACAGGCACAGGAGGCGAGAGTGTTATCATCCCGCCACCCATAACCATAGTGCCCACCCCAAGTTCCTATATGTGAATGTTATGAGTGAATGTCTAAGGTGTATAATAAAATAGAGTCCCAGGTGATTCTCGACAACAGAGATGTAAAAATGTTGCAGTATCCCCGAGCCTCAAAATCCCTACATGTATTAACTTTGAAATGAAGAGGGCGGAGGTGCGCGGTGAGGGATGGGGAGAAAAATAACTGCAGGAACAAATGCTCCCGCAGTGAGTCAGCTCCCCCGCTGACCCAACATACCCCCCCAAGCTCGCCAAGGTCCACCCAAGGAGCGAGGCCAAAACACCTCTCCGACCGCCAGGCCCATTGAGCTCCAGACCTGAGAGGGACAGGGCCACGAGTGCCGCCAGCAGCAGGACCAACAACCCACACCCACCAGGTCCGCCAAGACCCCTACTAACCGCAGTCAGCCCGCCACCCAAGAGGACACAAAATCCCACATGGACGATACGGCCAAGAGCGCCCGCCTAACCGCGACAGAGTCAGGAAGCACCGGGAGCATGCCCCCACCTTAGGAAAGGGCCAGCCAACCGGCCACGCATAGTCCCAAACCATAATCAAGGACATCTACCCAGTCCCCACCCCAGAAGAAATACTACACCCACCCTTCATACTAACAACTCTCAGAACACATAACACACTAGACATCCAGGCTGGGTCAACCTGCCCCCTCCCATGGGCCACTAGTCATGTCCCCAGACACCCAACCCCCCAGCCCATGAACCCCCAACCCACCAGCGAGCCAGGGCCCCCCGGCCAGAGCCGGGCACCAGAGCGCAGGCCAGCCCAAAGCCCGGCGACCCGCCCGCCAGAGCCCAAGATCCCCACCCCCACCAGGCCCAAGCCCGGGGACGATACGCCCCCAGAACCCCAAGCCCCCGGCGCCCACCCGGAAACCACCCCAGCACAACTGGACCACCGATCGGTGACCTATGACCGCCGCCACAGATCACCTGGGGGCCCGCATGCAGCCCCCAGCAGTCATCCCCCAGAACCAACCAGGTCTTCCCCAGGGTGAAGGCAGAGCCCCCGCGCCCAGACTGCCCCAACAGCTCAGCCCCCGACAACCCCCTGGTGCCCCTAACCCAGACACACCCCCACACCAGCCCCAATGCCCCAAAAGGCCAGATCCCAGACCCCCCACATTAACTATGTAACGGAGCCGATCAAAGAATGCCAGAGAGATTGATCCGATGTGTCGACAGATGCTGTTTCAAGACTAATATGGTCTAACAGAATATTTTTATACTGATTAATGCTAAGATTATTTTTAATTTTCCAATTCATGAGTGTAATAAAATAGGCACTTACCGTAGTCAGTTTTACTGATTTACCTATATGTAAATTTGAGCAGGGTTTGACTGACACAAATTATCATCATAATTCACGGGTTCTCATCTTTTTCAGTTCATTAATAATTATTCTGTGACTCAGTGATGAGATGTAACTGACAGGAAACGTTATTATGTTTGACCTACCAAAGGTAGAATCATTTAATAACAAATGATTAAATTACATCACAACATATTTACAGATTGATCGATCAGAA
>JBBPBX010009049.1:0-22765 GCA_038048925.1 Garcialebias charrua | reverse complement strand
TTTATAGCAGCAGTTGGGGGGGGGGGGGGTAATATATATATGTGGCTTGTTTGTTTGTTTGTGGTTGTTAGACCCACAGTTCATACAAGCCATACCACCATACAATAATTATGACCACCTTAAAAGCTCTGAACCAGTCCGGATGTAGACCGAGGCCACAAGAGGACTCTGTGATTCCTGGAGTCCACAGAACCTCAGACTCCTTGTTGTGGCCTTAGAAGGTCCTCACTTTGAACTCATGATGGCCAACAAAATCATCACAATGAATTTATTTACTCACTGTCAGGATCTTTGTCTTTTTAAAGTTTTTATTAAGTTATATTGTGTGTTTTCTGATAAGGTTTGTATGTTCTTTGATTCTTGTTTTTTTTTTTTTTACGAGTGTCCTCAGTCTGTCTCTGTTTCTCTGTTCGTGTCCCACCCACTCTCACTACTGTCACATGTGAGCTCCTAAACTGTTCAAGTTCAAGAATCCTTATTATCACCAAGGGGCAACTGGTTTCGCAGTCAGTAGTGAAACAAAACATCCACACTGGACAATAATACATAAAAATAACAATAAATGAAATCATCACAGCCTGATCACTACAGGGGTGAATGAGTTTTTCAGTTTGTTCGTTCTACATCTGGGAAGCAGGTACCTGGGTCCACATGGAAGCAACCTGAACTCACCATTGAGTGGTGATCAGGATCTGCCAGAATCAGCCTGGTCTCATTCACTGACCTCACCTTGTGTAGGTCAGTGAGGTTCTGTAGGTCAGTGAGGTTCTGTAGGTCAGTGAGGTTCTTGAGGTTCTGTAGGTCAGTGAAGTTCTGTAGCTCACTGAGGTTCTGCTCAATGAGGTTCTGTAGCTCAGTGAGGTTCTGTAGCTCAGTGAGGTTCTGTAGCTCAGTGAGGTTCTGTAGGACTATGAGGTTCTGTAGCTCAGTGAGGTTCTGTAGCTCAATGAGGTTCTGTAGCTAAGTGAGGTTCTGTAGCTCAATGAGGTTCTGTCAGTGAGGTTCTGTAGCTCAATGAGGTTCTGTAGGTCAGTGAGGTTCTGTAGCTCAGTGAGGTTCTGTAGGTCAGTGAGGTTCTGTAGGTCAGTGAGGTTCTGTAGTCAGTGAGGTTCTGTAGGTCAGTGAGGTTCTGTAGGTCAGTGAGGTTCTGTAGGTCAGTGAGGTTCTGTAGGTCAGTGAGGTTCTGTAGGTCAGTGAGGTTCTGTAGGTCAGTGAGGTTCTGTAGGTCAGTGAGGTTCTGTAGGTCAGTGAGGTTCTGTAGGTCAGTGAGGTTCTGTAGGTCAGTGAGGTTCTGTAGGTCAGTGAGGTTCTGTAGGTCAGTGAGGTTCTGTAGGTCAGTGAGGTTCTGTAGGTCAGTGAGGTTCTGTAGGTCAGTGAGGTTCTGTAGGTCAGTGAGGTTCTGTAGGTCAGTGAGGTTCTGTAGGTCAGTGAGGTTCTGTAGGTCAGTGAGGTTCTGTAGGTCAGTGAGGTTCTGTAGGTCAGTGAGGTTCTGTAGGTCAGTGAGGTTCTGTAGGTCAGTGAGGTTCTGTAGGTCAGTGAGGTTCTGTAGGTCAGTGAGGTTCTGTAGGTCAGTGAGGTTCTGTAGGTCAGTGAGGTTCTGTAGGTCAGTGAGGTTCTGTAGGTCAGTGAGGTTCTGTAGGTCAGTGAGGTTCTGTAGGTCAGTGAGGTTCTGTAGGTCAGTGAGGTTCTGTAGGTCAGTGAGGTTCTGTAGGTCAGTGAGGTTCTGTAGGTCAGTGAGGTTCTGTAGGTCAGTGAGGTTCTGTAGGTCAGTGAGGTTCTGTAGGTCAGTGAGGTTCTGTAGGTCAGTGAGGTTCTGTAGGTCAGTGAGGTTCTGTAGGTCAGTGAGGTTCTGTAGGTCAGTGAGGTTCTGTAGGTCAGTGAGGTTCTGTAGGTCAGTGAGGTTCTGTAGGTCAGTGAGGTTCTGTAGGTCAGTGAGGTTCTGTAGGTCAGTGAGGTTCTGTAGGTCAGTGAGGTTCTGTAGGTCAGTGAGGTTCTGTAGGTCAGTGAGGTTCTGTAGGTCAGTGAGGTTCTGTAGGTCAGTGAGGTTCTGTAGGTCAGTGAGGTTCTGTAGGTCAGTGAGGTTCTGTAGGTCAGTGAGGTTCTGTAGGTCAGTGAGGTTCTGTAGGTCAGTGAGGTTCTGTAGGTCAGTGAGGTTCTGTAGGTCAGTGAGGTTCTGTAGGTCAGTGAGGTTCTGTAGGTCAGTGAGGTTCTGTAGGTCAGTGAGGTTCTGTAGGTCAGTGAGGTTCTGTAGGTCAGTGAGGTTCTGTAGGTCAGTGAGGTTCTGTAGGTCAGTGAGGTTCTGTAGGTCAGTGAGGTTCTGTAGGTCAGTGAGGTTCTGTAGGTCAGTGAGGTTCTGTAGGTCAGTGAGGTTCTGTAGGTCAGTGAGGTTCTGTAGGTCAGTGAGGTTCTGTAGGTCAGTGAGGTTCTGTAGGTCAGTGAGGTTCTGTAGGTCAGTGAGGTTCTGTAGGTCAGTGAGGTTCTGTAGGTCAGTGAGGTTCTGTAGGTCAGTGAGGTTCTGTAGGTCAGTGAGGTTCTGTAGGTCAGTGAGGTTCTGTAGGTCAGTGAGGTTCTGTAGGTCAGTGAGGTTCTGTAGGTCAGTGAGGTTCTGTAGGTCAGTGAGGTTCTGTAGGTCAGTGAGGTTCTGTAGGTCAGTGAGGTTCTGTAGGTCAGTGAGGTTCTGTAGGTCAGTGAGGTTCTGTAGGTCAGTGAGGTTCTGTAGGTCAGTGAGGTTCTGTAGGTCAGTGAGGTTCTGTAGGTCAGTGAGGTTCTGTAGGTCAGTGAGGTTCTGTAGGTCAGTGAGGTTCTGTAGGTCAGTGAGGTTCTGTAGGTCAGTGAGGTTCTGTAGGTCAGTGAGGTTCTGTAGGTCAGTGAGGTTCTGTAGGTCAGTGAGGTTCTGTAGGTCAGTGAGGTTCTGTAGGTCAGTGAGGTTCTGTAGGTCAGTGAGGTTCTGTAGGTCAGTGAGGTTCTGTAGGTCAGTGAGGTTCTGTAGGTCAGTGAGGTTCTGTAGGTCAGTGAGGTTCTGTAGGTCAGTGAGGTTCTGTAGGTCAGTGAGGTTCTGTAGGTCAGTGAGGTTCTGTAGGTCAGTGAGGTTCTGTAGGTCAGTGAGGTTCTGTAGGTCAGTGAGGTTCTGTAGGTCAGTGAGGTTCTGTAGGTCAGTGAGGTTCTGTAGGTCAGTGAGGTTCTGTAGGTCAGTGAGGTTCTGTAGGTCAGTGAGGTTCTGTAGGTCAGTGAGGTTCTGTAGGTCAGTGAGGTTCTGTAGGTCAGTGAGGTTCTGTAGGTCAGTGAGGTTCTGTAGGTCAGTGAGGTTCTGTAGGTCAGTGAGGTTCTGTAGGTCAGTGAGGTTCTGTAGGTCAGTGAGGTTCTGTAGGTCAGTGAGGTTCTGTAGGTCAGTGAGGTTCTGTAGGTCAGTTAGGTTCTGTAGGTCAGTGAGGTTCTGTAGGTCAGTGAGGTTCTGTAGGTCAGTGAGGTTTTGTAGGTCTGTGATGTTTTGTAGGTTAGTGAGGTTCTGTAGGTCAGTGAGGTTTTGTAGGTCAGTGAGGTTCTGTAGGTCAGTGAGGTTTTGTAGGTTAGTGAGGTTCTGTAGGTCAGTGAGGTTTTGTGGGTCAGTGAGGTTTTGTAGGTCAGTGAGGTTCTGTATGTCAGTGAGGTTCTGTAGGTCAGTGAGGTTTTGTAGGTCAGTGAGGTTTTGTAGGTCAGTGAGGTTCTGTAGGTCAGTGAGGTTCTGTAGGTCAGTGAGGTTCTGTAGGTCAGTGAGGTTCTGTAGGTCAGTGAGGTTCTGTAGGTCAGTGAGGTTCTGTAGGTCAGTGAGGTTCTGTAGGTCAGTGAGGTTCTGTAGGTCAGTGAGGTTCTGTAGGTCAGTGAGGTTCTGTAGGTCAGTGAGGTTCTGTAGGTCAGTGAGGTTCTGTAGGTCAGTGAGGTTCTGTAGGTCAGTGAGGTTCTGTAGGTCAGTGAGGTTCTGTAGGTCAGTGAGGTTCTGTAGGTCAGTGAGGTTCTGTAGGTCAGTGAGGTTCTGTAGGTCAGTGAGGTTCTGTAGGTCAGTGAGGTTCTGTAGGTCAGTGAGGTTCTGTAGGTCAGTGAGGTTCTGTAGGTCAGTGAGGTTCTGTAGGTCAGTGAGGTTCTGTAGGTCAGTGAGGTTCTGTAGGTCAGTGAGGTTCTGTAGGTCAGTGAGGTTCTGTAGGTCAGTGAGGTTCTGTAGGTCAGTGAGGTTCTGTAGGTCAGTGAGGTTCTGTAGGTCAGTGAGGTTCTGTAGGTCAGTGAGGTTCTGTAGGTCAGTGAGGTTCTGTAGGTCAGTGAGGTTCTGTAGGTCAGTGAGGTTCTGTAGGTCAGTGAGGTTCTGTAGGTCAGTGAGGTTCTGTAGGTCAGTGAGGTTCTGTAGGTCAGTGAGGTTCTGTAGGTCAGTGAGGTTCTGTAGGTCAGTGAGGTTCTGTAGGTCAGTGAGGTTCTGTAGGTCAGTGAGGTTCTGTAGGTCAGTGAGGTTCTGTAGGTCAGTGAGGTTCTGTAGGTCAGTGAGGTTCTGTAGGTCAGTGAGGTTCTGTAGGTCAGTGAGGTTCTGTAGGTCAGTGAGGTTCTGTAGGTCAGTGAGGTTCTGTAGGTCAGTGAGGTTCTGTAGGTCAGTGAGGTTCTGTAGGTCAGTGAGGTTCTGTAGGTCAGTGAGGTTCTGTAGGTCAGTGAGGTTCTGTAGGTCAGTGAGGTTCTGTAGGTCAGTGAGGTTCTGTAGGTCAGTGAGGTTCTGTAGGTCAGTGAGGTTCTGTAGGTCAGTGAGGTTCTGTAGGTCAGTGAGGTTCTGTAGGTCAGTGAGGTTCTGTAGGTCAGTGAGGTTCTGTAGGTCAGTGAGGTTCTGTAGGTCAGTGAGGTTCTGTAGGTCAGTGAGGTTCTGTAGGTCAGTGAGGTTCTGTAGGTCAGTGAGGTTCTGTAGGTCAGTGAGGTTCTGTAGGTCAGTGAGGTTCTGTAGGTCAGTGAGGTTCTGTAGGTCAGTGAGGTTCTGTAGGTCAGTGAGGTTCTGTAGGTCAGTGAGGTTCTGTAGGTCAGTGAGGTTCTGTAGGTCAGTGAGGTTCTGTAGGTCAGTGAGGTTCTGTAGGTCAGTGAGGTTCTGTAGGTCAGTGAGGTTCTGTAGGTCAGTGAGGTTCTGTAGGTCAGTGAGGTTCTGTAGGTCAGTGAGGTTCTGTAGGTCAGTGAGGTTCTGTAGGTCAGTGAGGTTCTGTAGGTCAGTGAGGTTCTGTAGGTCAGTGAGGTTCTGTAGGTCAGTGAGGTTCTGTAGGTCAGTGAGGTTCTGTAGGTCAGTGAGGTTCTGTAGGTCAGTGAGGTTCTGTAGGTCAGTGAGGTTTTGTAGGTCAGTGAGGTTCTGTAGGTCAGTGAGGTTTTGTAGGTCAGTGAGGTTTTGTAGGTCAGTGAGGTTCTGTATGTCAGTGAGGTTCTGTAGGTCAGTGAGGTTTTGTAGGTCAGTGAGGTTTTGTAGGTCAGTGAGGTTCTGTAGGTCAGTGAGGTTTTGTAGGTCAGTGAGGTTTTGTAGGTCAGTGAGGTTTTGTAGGTCAGTGAGGTTCTGTAGGTCAGTGAGGTTTTGTAGGTCAGTGAGGTTTTGTAGGTCAGTGAGGTTCTGTAGGTCAGTGAGGTTTTGTAGGTCAGTGAGGTTCTGTAGGTCAGTGAGGTTCTGTAGGTCAGTGAGGTTCTGTAGGTCAGTGAGGTTCTGTAGGTCAGTGAGGTTCTGTAGGTCAGTGAGGTTTTGTAGGTCAGTGAGGTTCTGTAGGTCAGTGAGGTTCTGTAGGTCAGTGAGGTTCTGTAGGTCAGTGAGGTTCTGTAGGTCAGTGAGGTTCTGTAGGTCAGTGAGGTTCTGTAGGTCAGTGAGGTTCTGTAGGTCAGTGAGGTTCTGTAGGTCAGTGAGGTTCTGTAGGTCAGTGAGGTTCTGTAGGTCAGTGAGGTTCTGTAGGTCAGTGAGGTTCTGTAGGTCAGTGAGGTTCTGTAGGTCAGTGAGGTTCTGTAGGTCAGTGAGGTTCTGTAGGTCAGTGAGGTTCTGTAGGTCAGTGAGGTTCTGTAGGTCAGTGAGGTTCTGTAGGTCAGTGAGGTTTTGTAGGTCAGTGAGGTTCTGTAGGTCAGTGAGGTTCTGTAGGTCAGTGAGGTTCTGTAGGTCAGTGAGGTTCTGTAGGTCAGTGAGGTTCTGTAGGTCAGTGAGGTTCTGTAGGTCAGTGAGGTTCTGTAGGTCAGTGAGGTTCTGTAGGTCAGTGAGGTTCTGTAGGTCAGTGAGGTTCTGTAGGTCAGTGAGGTTCTGTAGGTCAGTGAGGTTCTGTAGGTCAGTGAGGTTCTGTAGGTCAGTGAGGTTCTGTAGGTCAGTGAGGTTCTGTAGGTCAGTGAGGTTCTGTAGGTCAGTGAGGTTCTGTAGGTCAGTGAGGTTCTGTAGGTCAGTGAGGTTCTGTAGGTCAGTGAGGTTCTGTAGGTCAGTGAGGTTCTGTAGGTCAGTGAGGTTCTGTAGGTCAGTGAGGTTCTGTAGGTCAGTGAGGTTCTGTAGTTGAGGTTCTGTGTCAGTGAGGTTCTGTAGGTCAGTGAGGTTCTGTAGGTCAGTGAGGTTCTGTAGGTCAGTGAGGTTCTGTAGGTCAGTGAGGTTCTGTAGGTCAGTGAGGTTCTGTAGGTCAGTGAGGTTCTGTAGGTCAGTGAGGTTCTGTAGGTCAGTGAGGTTCTGTAGGTCAGTGAGGTTCTGTAGGTCAGTGAGGTTCTGTAGGTCAGTGAGGTTCTGTAGGTCAGTGAGGTTCTGTAGGTCAGTGAGGTTCTGTAGGTCAGTGAGGTTCTGTAGGTCAGTGAGGTTCTGTAGGTCAGTGAGGTTCTGTAGGTCAGTGAGGTTCTGTAGGTCAGTGAGGTTCTGTAGGTCAGTGAGGTTCTGTAGGTCAGTGAGGTTCTGTAGGTCAGTGAGGTTCTGTAGGTCAGTGAGGTTCTGTAGGTCAGTGAGGTTCTGTAGGTCAGTGAGGTTCTGTAGGTCAGTGAGGTTCTGTAGGTCAGTGAGGTTCTGTAGGTCAGTGAGGTTCTGTAGGTCAGTGAGGTTCTGTAGGTCAGTGAGGTTCTGTAGGTCAGTGAGGTTCTGTAGGTCAGTGAGGTTCTGTAGGTCAGTGAGGTTCTGTAGGTCAGTGAGGTTCTGTAGGTCAGTGAGGTTCTGTAGGTCAGTGAGGTTCTGTAGGTCAGTGAGGTTCTGTAGGTCAGTGAGGTTCTGTAGGTCAGTGAGGTTCTGTAGGTCAGTGAGGTTCTGTAGGTCAGTGAGGTTCTGTAGGTCAGTGAGGTTCTGTAGGTCAGTGAGGTTCTGTAGGTCAGTGAGGTTCTGTAGGTCAGTGAGGTTCTGTAGGTCAGTGAGGTTCTGTAGGTCAGTGAGGTTCTGTAGGTCAGTGAGGTTCTGTAGGTCAGTGAGGTTCTGTAGGTCAGTGAGGTTCTGTAGGTCAGTGAGGTTCTGTAGGTCAGTGAGGTTCTGTAGGTCAGTGAGGTTCTGTAGGTCAGTGAGGTTCTGTAGGTCAGTGAGGTTCTGTAGGTCAGTGAGGTTCTGTAGGTCAGTGAGGTTCTGTAGGTCAGTGAGGTTCTGTAGGTCAGTGAGGTTCTGTAGGTCAGTGAGGTTCTGTAGGTCAGTGAGGTTCTGTAGGTCAGTGAGGTTCTGTAGGTCAGTGAGGTTCTGTAGGTCAGTGAGGTTCTGTAGGTCAGTGAGGTTCTGTAGGTCAGTGAGGTTCTGTAGGTCAGTGAGGTTCTGTAGGTCAGTGAGGTTCTGTAGGTCAGTGAGGTTTTGTAGGTCAGTGAGGTTCTGTAGGTCAGTGAGGTTCTGTAGGTCAGTGAGGTTTTGTAGGTTAGTGAGGTTCTGTAGGTCAGTGGGGTTTTGTGGGTCAGTGAGGTTTTGTAGGTCAGTGAGGTTCTGTATGTCAGTGAGGTTCTGTAGGTCAGTGAGGTTTTGTAGGTCAGTGAGGTTTTGTAGGTCAGTGAGGTTCTGTAGGTCAGTGAGGTTTTGTAGGTCAGTGAGGTTTTGTAGGTCAGTGAGGTTTTGTAGGTCAGTGAGGTTCTGTAGGTCAGTGAGGTTTTGTAGGTCAGTGAGGTTTTGTAGGTCAGTGAGGTTCTGTAGGTCAGTGAGGTTCTGTAGGTCAGTGAGGTTCTGTAGGTCAGTGAGGTTTTGTAGGTCAGTGAGGTTCTGTAGGTCAGTGAGGTTCTGTAGGTCAGTGAGGTTCTGTAGGTCAGTGAGGTTCTGTAGGTCAGTGAGGTTCTGTAGGTCAGTGAGGTTCTGTAGGTCAGTGAGGTTCTGTAGGTCAGTGAGGTTCTGTAGGTCAGTGAGGTTCTGTAGGTCAGTGAGGTTCTGTAGGTCAGTGAGGTTCTGTAGGTCAGTGAGGTTCTGTAGGTCAGTGAGGTTCTGTAGGTCAGTGAGGTTCTGTAGGTCAGTGAGGTTCTGTAGGTCAGTGAGGTTCTGTAGGTCAGTGAGGTTCTGTAGGTCAGTGAGGTTCTGTAGGTCAGTGAGGTTCTGTAGGTCAGTGAGGTTCTGTAGGTCAGTGAGGTTCTGTAGGTCAGTGAGGTTCTGTAGGTCAGTGAGGTTCTGTAGGTCAGTGAGGTTCTGTAGGTCAGTGAGGTTCTGTAGGTCAGTGAGGTTCTGTAGGTCAGTGAGGTTCTGTAGGTCAGTGAGGTTCTGTAGGTCAGTGAGGTTCTGTAGGTCAGTGAGGTTCTGTAGGTCAGTGAGGTTCTGTAGGTCAGTGAGGTTCTGTAGGTCAGTGAGGTTCTGTAGGTCAGTGAGGTTCTGTAGGTCAGTGAGGTTCTGTAGGTCAGTGAGGTTCTGTAGGTCAGTGAGGTTCTGTAGGTCAGTGAGGTTCTGTAGGTCAGTGAGGTTCTGTAGGTCAGTGAGGTTCTGTAGGTCAGTGAGGTTCTGTAGGTCAGTGAGGTTCTGTAGGTCAGTGAGGTTCTGTAGGTCAGTGAGGTTCTGTAGGTCAGTGAGGTTCTGTAGGTCAGTGAGGTTCTGTAGGTCAGTGAGGTTCTGTAGGTCAGTGAGGTTCTGTAGGTCAGTGAGGTTCTGTAGGTCAGTGAGGTTCTGTAGGTCAGTGAGGTTCTGTAGGTCAGTGAGGTTCTGTAGGTCAGTGAGGTTCTGTAGGTCAGTGAGGTTCTGTAGGTCAGTGAGGTTCTGTAGGTCAGTGAGGTTCTGTAGGTCAGTGAGGTTCTGTAGGTCAGTGAGGTTCTGTAGGTCAGTGAGGTTCTGTAGGTCAGTGAGGTTCTGTAGGTCAGTGAGGTTCTGTAGGTCAGTGAGGTTCTGTAGGTCAGTGAGGTTCTGTAGGTCAGTGAGGTTCTGTAGGTCAGTGAGGTTCTGTAGGTCAGTGAGGTTCTGTAGGTCAGTGAGGTTCTGTAGGTCAGTGAGGTTCTGTAGGTCAGTGAGGTTCTGTAGGTCAGTGAGGTTCTGTAGGTCAGTGAGGTTCTGTAGGTCAGTGAGGTTCTGTAGGTCAGTGAGGTTCTGTAGGTCAGTGAGGTTCTGTAGGTCAGTGAGGTTCTGTAGGTCAGTGAGGTTCTGTAGGTCAGTGAGGTTCTGTAGGTCAGTGAGGTTCTGTAGGTCAGTGAGGTTCTGTAGGTCAGTGAGGTTCTGTAGGTCAGTGAGGTTCTGTAGGTCAGTGAGGTTCTGTAGGTCAGTGAGGTTCTGTAGGTCAGTGAGGTTCTGTAGGTCAGTGAGGTTCTGTAGGTCAGTGAGGTTCTGTAGGTCAGTGAGGTTCTGTAGGTCAGTGAGGTTCTGTAGGTCAGTGAGGTTCTGTAGGTCAGTGAGGTTCTGTAGGTCAGTGAGGTTCTGTAGGTCAGTGAGGTTCTGTAGGTCAGTGAGGTTCTGTAGGTCAGTGAGGTTCTGTAGGTCAGTGAGGTTCTGTAGGTCAGTGAGGTTCTGTAGGTCAGTGAGGTTCTGTAGGTCAGTGAGGTTCTGTAGGTCAGTGAGGTTCTGTAGGTCAGTGAGGTTCTGTAGGTCAGTGAGGTTCTGTAGGTCAGTGAGGTTCTGTAGGTCAGTGAGGTTCTGTAGGTCAGTGAGGTTCTGTAGGTCAGTGAGGTTCTGTAGGTCAGTGAGGTTCTGTAGGTCAGTGAGGTTCTGTAGGTCAGTGAGGTTCTGTAGGTCAGTGAGGTCCTGCACATCAAAGGTCCAAACCAGCAGATGAAGGTGAAAGTTAAAAGAGACTCCATAAAACATTCACATGAAAGTAGAATCAACATTCAAACCACAGAGCTTCCAATAAAAATACATTCTCTGGATGGACATTCTTATAAAGTGGGTTCACATTGTGTCAAGGGTCAGTTGTCATCGATTCAAACAGTTACCAGATATTTGTATTGATGCACCACCTGCACAGCTTCACCATTAATGACCACATGTGTAACCCTCCCTGGTAAGGTCTATTCAGGGGTTCTGGAGAGGAGGGTCCGTCGGATAGTCGAACCTCGGATTCAGGAGGAGCAGTGTGGTTTTCGTGCTGGTCGTGGAACACTGGACCAGCTCTACACCCTCAACAGGGTCCTGGAGGGCGCGTGGGAGTTTGCCCAACCAGTTTACATGTGCTTTGTGGACTTGGAAAAGGCATTCGACCGCGTCCCTCGGGGGGTTCTGTGGGGGGTACTCCGGGAGTATGGGGTACCAGGCCCATTGATATGGGCTGTTAGGTCCCTGTACGACCGGTGTCAGAGCTTGGTCCGCATTGCCGGCAGTAAGTCAGGCTCGTTTCCAGTGAGAGTTGGACTCCGCCAAGGTTGCCCTTTGTCACCGATTCTGTTCATAACTTTTATGGACAGAATTTCTAGGCGCAGCCAAGGTGTTGAGAGGATCCGTTTTGGTGGCCTTAGAATCGCTTCTCTGTTTTTTGCAGATGATGTGGTCCTATTGGCTTCATCAGATCGTGATCTACAGCTTTCGCTGGAGCGGTTTGCAGCCGAGTGTGATGCGGCCGGGATGAGGATCAGTTCCTCCAAATCCGAGGCCATGGTCTTGAGCCGGAAAAGGGTAGCATGCCCTCTCCGGGTCGGGGATGAGGTCCTGCCCCAAGTGGAGGAGTTTAAGTATCTCGGGGTCTTGTTCACGAATGAGGGAAAACTGGAGCGTGAGATCGATAGGCGGATAGGTGCAGCATCCGCAGTGAAGCGGGCTCTGTACCGGTCTGTCGTGGTGAAGAGAGAGCTGAGTCGAAAGGCAAAGCTCTCAATTTACCGATCGATCTACGTTCCCACCCTCATCTATGGTCATGAGCTTTGGGTTGTGACCGAAAGAACGAGATCTCGGATACAAGCGGCTGAAATGAGTTTTCTCCGCAGGGTGTCTGGACTCTCCCTTAGAGATAGGGTGAGAAGCTCAGTCATCCGGGAGGGACTCGGAGTAGAGCCGCTGCTTCTCCACATCGAGAGGAGCCAGTTGAGGTGGCTCGGGCATCTGGTTAGGATGCCTCCTGGACGCCTCCCTGGTGAGGTGTTCCGGGCATGTCCCACCGGGAGGAGACCCAGAGGAAGACCCAGGACACGCTGGAGGGACTATGTTTCTCGGCTGGCCTGGGAACGCCTTGGGATTCCCCCAGAGGAGCTGCTCCAAGTGGCTGGGGAGAGGGAAGTCTGGGCCTCCCTACTTAGGCTGCTACCCCCGCGACCCGACCCCGGATAAGCGGACGAAAATGGATGGATGGATGGATGTGGCAAACGTCCACACACGTCATTTTTCTGCACAAGCTGCACTGTCAGCGTAAAGAGTCAGCAAACAAGTGTGTGCACGTGGAGATCGGATCTGAATCAGATTTTAATCATCTGCCAGTTCTTTTCTCCACATTGAAAAATGTAGATCCTGTAAGGGGTTTAGCGTTCGCTGTCTGTCAGCTCCCAGCTGTGACGGCGAGGATCATCCTCGGTTTGTACGAGGAAGCTGGTGGGGTCGAGGTGAAGGCGGCTCCATGGCTTGTGCTGGATAATCCTGCGAGAGGAGAACTCCCTCCGACTTTTTTAAGTATAGCTTTGACATCCCTGCTGTTACAGTATCTGCTGAGGAGAAAGGGACAAAAACAACTTAAAAAGAAACAGTGTATAAATCACAGCATCTCATATTGACTAAATCAGTCATGCGATTAAAAAAAACAGGCTTGTTTTGAGAGACTTGTTTTTCCTTGGTCGCTCTCGAGCAAGACGGACACGTGCAGTCCCTCTTCTGTCTCCCTTGTGCTGTTTTAATCTCTGTCGGATGTATCGGAGCTTCTATTTACACATTTTCCCAATTGTAAATTACTGACATGGATCTGGTCAGCTGGACTTTCAATGCAATCAATAAAAAACTATTCAACCAAGCAACAGGGTCCTGGAGAACCCTCATGCGGGTATGTCATGGATAAGTTGATGTGCCTTTCTGTATTGTCTCAAGAACATGCTGAAGATTTATATCAATGGGTTTACTATAGCAGCGTTTCTGCTTTTTGGCACGATCAGATATGCAGTGGTGGGCAAATGAACGCTAGGTAGCGCTAAAGCGCTAATCCGCTTACAGTGGACCTAAACTTTTTGTCAGCGTTTTTGTGAATTGACTAACTTTTATAATTCATAAGCGGATTTGTGCTATTTTTATTTAAAATGCAGTACCGCTAATAACTAATTATCTATCAGTAAAAACCAATAAACTTATTTACAAGCTCTTATGCTGCTTGTTTTACCTTTTTCCCCACCGTAAAGAGCACAGAGGAGGAAGGGTGTGGAGGGAGGGGGGCAGAGCTGAGAACAGACTCGGATCTACCATGTAGGTAAATGCCTGGGGGTCCCATTTCAGCAGTGGCCCCGGCCCCGCCTCGCCCCGTGCAGTCACCTACATCACTAACATTGATCCTGCTTGTTAATGTACATTTAACATAAAAATAATTATAGTTACGATGAAAACGATCATTAAATACGCAATAAAAAAAACGGTCGATTTCTTTATCCCCCTACTAAAAATGGACTATTCCATCTTGACATCTTCCGGGTCAGACGTGAACTCGGGGGCTAGTTCTGTGGCTACTGTTTGTGCTGGGTACTTGGATAAATCCGTAGAGAACCCCGCTGTTTCAAGCCAAATTAACGTGGCCGGATGATTTTATTGAGGGTTTTGTGTCGACCATTTGACGGTGAGTCGTTATTTTTATGTATTTTAGTTACTTTTCATTAAATCTGTTGACTACCTATAGACGCTAACTCTGTGTCTGCCTATTGGTAGTGCTGGGTTACTAATGGATAAATCCGTAGAGAACCCCGCTGTTTCAAGCCAAATTAACGTGGCCGGATGATTTTATTGTGCGTTTTGTGTCGACCATTCGACGGCGAGTCGTTAGTTTCATGTATTTGGGTTACTTTCATGTATAAATGCGGTGGCGACACACCCGTGTATTTGAGATTTAAACGTGGTTTTAGGGATTAAAAGATCATTCTATTTTTTGTTAATTTCGTGGCCGAATAGAATATATGTACGTAAAGTATTAAATAAATCCTTTGATTTTTGTAATTTCATCCTTTTAGGATCATTTTTGTTACTTTTCAGTTGGCAGTGTAGTGCAAATATTGATAACGCTGCCGGCTATATATAAATATATATATATATATATATATATATATATATATATATATATATATATATATATATATATATATATATATATATATAATATAGATAATATAATATATAAATAGCGGATTAGATTAGCTTCCCCTAATTTTCATAAGACATTTGTGCTTTTGAAATTGTGGACCTAAAAAAATTAATAAGCGTTTTAGAAATTGTGGAACTAATTTTTTAATTAGCTGTGCCCAGCTTTGCAGATATGATATTGGCTGTTCAAGAAGACAGCGGAAGCAGCTCTGGCGATGGCAAAGCTGCCGACCTTATCTGAACGTTTGGTTTGTGCTTCGAGCAGACTCAGCTGACGTAAGCGACTTGTAAGAATCACAGGCCACTTGCAGCTTCTGCAACTCGCCAGCATGTTGGGGACGACCTTGGAGAAGGCTAATAAGTAGGGATGTCCGATAATATCGGTCTACCGATATTATCGGACCGATATTGGCATAAAAATGTAAAATCTCTACATATCGGTATCGGTTTTTCTTCCGATAACAAAAGACCGATAATTCATATTTTATTTAACAATGAAAAATTATAGTAGGCTGTATATTTTACTTGTTATTTTAGTTGACATTACATGTTCCAAGCTCTTTTACAGCTACAATGTTTAATTTTATTTGTTATTTAAAATTTGTCCTAGCTATAGTGGGTATTGTCAGGATTATCTCAGGGAGAGCATGATCCAACCTATTGTTTAAGTTTTTTTTTTTTAAATAAATATGGCAGTTTTTCCATAACTTCAGTTGAAATGGTTCTTATTTTCTACAGACTGTTTGCCTATGGAATGTATCCAGTGGGGCAACACAATAAAGCAGATAAAATGTCCCTGACAGGAGATATATAATTTCACCTTAATATCGGTTTGTAATATCGGTTAATATCGTAATCGGAAATTAAGTGTTAAACAATATCGGCATATCGAATATCGGCAAAAAAGTCAATATCGAGCATCTCTACTAATAAGCATAAACCAGTGGAATGCCCACAAATCTGGCCATGTTGGATGAGAAGAGCCAGCAGAACTCAAGGCTGACGAGAAACAACAGTCTGCCAGAAAAAAAAAATCAACAACTGTGGCTTATCTGAATCTGACTCATCCCATTTGGCCTCGAAGCATGCGCCGACTTATCAACTTTCTCCTGGGATATGTGCAAATTAAGAAGACTCTGTCTAGTGCAGGGGTGCTCATTACGTCGATCACGATCTACTGGTCGATCGCAGAGGCAGTACTGGTAGATTGCAGTGTGACATTACAAAATTGTCAGCCTATCAAACATCCCGTCACTTGGTTGACATACAGGGCCACCAATCAGAAGACAACTGAATCTTGAGCGTCACCGCTCATGCTAAAAACAACGGCGCTAAACGCGGCCAAACTTACAAGCTATTCAGCGAATTACCTCATATTTTAAGCCCTTGCTTAAAGACCGTGTAAAGTGAAATTAAATGTGTGTTTTTAGTTTGTCACATGGCATAAATATGTGTTATTAATCACCCATATAAATCTGACTGATTAAAAACATTGTTTTCCTTATGAAATTAAGTGTCAAAAATCATGAAAATACATTATTTTCCCTTGGTCTGAAACTGTGGGGGCGTGTCAGTGCAGGGAGTGGTTTCAGCGCAGTTCTGCTGCTGAGCTGAGCGAGGCAGACAGCAGAGATCCACCTCCTCCGTTTTTATCTAAGTTCTGGCTGCCAGTAGCTCCTTTTTCCAAGAGTTACGCTGTTTTTAGTGCACTAACAACTCTGGTTTTGTTTTTAAAGTTGAGGACACATAACTCCGCTGTTATGTGTTTAATAATAAGCGCTATTTTAGAAGATGAGCAGCGGACTCGCTGCACCCGGTCCGACCCGGTCACATCGCATGCGGGGTCTGTGTTGGTGATAAAATAAAGAGTAATCACGTTGATAACTAAGTTATCTCATCTGTGTCAGCGAGTCACTGCGTTTCACGGCGCGCGTGGCAGGAGCTCAACGCACACACACACACAAACACACGCGCGGCGCGGAGCTGCAGGTGGCAACTCCAGCAGCAGCCTGGGTTTGTTCTGACTCCCTCCTGCGTCTCAATGTGGGTGCCCTGACCATTGCGACATCCAGGGAAGATGCAGGAACGAGGCATAATTGATTAGCTAGCTAACGATGAACAAAATATCCATGCTATTGCTATCTGATGCTATCTGCGATTCGCGAGTGAACGGCTCCACCCATGCGAAGAACAATTTATATGGCTGGAGCAGCAGGGGGTAGTGCTATACTAATGAGGACCGCGTGACGAAACGCGGTCACGTTTAAACCACGCCTAAAAAATCCTGAAACAAGCATGTCTTCATACACAGTTTCATCTATAACTCCAAAATTAATTGAGCTACTATTTTGAGACTTTTTACTCATTCACAAGATTACAATTATCACATTTATAATGTTTATTTAAGAAAATGTTGAAATTCACTTTACACGGTCTTTAAACATGCGTGAGAAAGCTGGACCAAGCAAGAAGGCAAAAACCTATCACTTTCATACGGAATGGAAGGTGGACTTTTTTTCACGATGTCATTTTCGAAGTGTGTTTGCCTCATCTGCCAGTCTACCATCGCAATTCCAAAGAAGGGAAATGTGGAGTCCACTTATTTATGTGAGTCAGCCTTTTCCTACATGAAAATCGTTAAGTCCAAAAACCGTTCCACCATGACTGATGAACATTTGGAAATGTGCTTTTTTTTTTTCATTTATAGATGGCCTCCCTTCTCACCTTACAGCCATCCTCTCACACCAATATGAATTTTTTTTAATAGAGAGAAAGAAAAGATAGAAAGTAAGACAACAAAAAAACAATTATCCACAAAAAGAGCACAAGACAAACACACCCAACCTCTGTCCGCAATCCTGCAAAGCACATGACAGAACACAGCAACTAAACATACATGCATAAAGACTAATAATATTCATGACCTTGCAGTAGATTTCCATAAATAAACATACCCATACCTACGGCCGTGGCGTAGTGGTAATGACAGTCGTCCCCCGATCGGAAGGTTGGCGGTTCGAATCCCGGTTTCCCACACCATGTGTCGTTGTGTCCTTGGGCAAGACACTTAACCCCGAGTTGCTCCCGGTAGGGCTGGAAAGCACCTTGCATGGTAGTCTGCCGTTACCGGTGTATGAATGTGTGTAGCATTCAATGTGTGTAGCGCTTTGAGATTTTCACTAATGAAAAGCGCATTATAAATTGAATTCATTATTACAAATATATATACAGTATACATACATATGCATTCATATCACATATCCATCTACATATCTGCATATGATATCTACATATACATCCCTGCATCCATTTGTGTGTGGTTGTGAGCATGCATAAGTGAATAAGGTTCCTCCAATAGAACATTTAGTAGCGACTGTGAAGCATCAGAGATCCGTCCCCCAAAGCCGAGGCAGACGAAGGGGCGATCAAAGCCCAAGACCCCAAGAAGGACCCCGAGCCCAGAGTCCCCAGGGCCACCCGAACAGGACGAGCCACTCGCCGACTCCCCAGATCCGACCAAGGGGGAGAACCGGACGAGCTCCACCAGCGACCCCACACAATGACCCCCGGGGGGCCAACAGCGACAAGCCCACAGGCCCCCGCCGGAGCCCGCTGCAAGAGCCCACTGCACTGACGTAGCCCCAGGCCCGGACACCGAGGCCCGGGCACCGGGGACGCCCACCCCTCAGGCCCAGACCCGATAGGACCAGAGGACCCGAGCTCCACCAGGCAGCCACCAGGCCGAGCCGACACACGCCCAAGCGCCCAACCCCCGAAAGCGATAGCAAGGGCCCCCAGCCCGCCCGCAGGCAAAAGGACACCCACCCGGGGGCCACGTGGCAAGAGCGCGACATCAAGTAGCCTTAGATGTAACAGAGAGGGGGCAGTCCAAATCCCAGCCTGACACACTCACTCAGACCCACCCGCATCCTCACTCACACAAAGACAAACAATAACGACACGTTCCATTCATAATCCTGATGCACACTCTATACCCCCTAGGTCCAAGACATGTACCTGCCCCCTACATGGGGCAGCCCATACCCAAACCCAGGAGGTAGGCCCATTCATTCTGGGGTGGAGAGTAGCCGACATCCAAGATCCGGCCCAACCCTCTCCCTGCCGACAGGACAGGACACCCGAGCCCAAGCAGCCCCAGGGAGAGCGCAATGCCAGCCCCACCCACGGCGAACCCCCAGGCCCCGAACCCCCCCACATCCCAGGACAACCCCTGACGGCCCACCCCCAGAATGTCCGCCAGGCAACCAGGGGGGGGTGGGAGAAAAATTATATATATATATATAAATAAAATTGAAATGAACAAATCTAGACCCCGACACACACACACACCCGTCCCCAAATGTGCTGTTGGTGTGTGTTGTTGTAAAGTGCACTTAAAAAGGAAAGAGAAGGAACAAAGGCTGGCATTATACCAGTTTCCCCTCCATTCCAACTCTAACCCAGGCCCTTAATGTCTAATGCATATTTGTGAAATATTATTATGTTATAACATGTTACGGCTGGCTCAGGCCGAACACATTAAAGGGACACAAGACACAAGAAGGCAGAAGGTAAATTAAAAAGCTTTATTGCAAAACTGCCCGACAGGGTAAGATGGACCCCTGCACTCCTCCCTCCAGGTGCGGAGTGCACTGTCTTCTGGCACAGGGTCAAAGAAAAAGCAAAAAAACAGACAAAAGTTCAAAAGAATGGTGGACAGAGTGAGTCAGCCAAAAATAATATAACGGCACCAGCGCAGGGCCAACCCATAAAAACAGGGCCGTCGAAGCCTGTCTGGTGACGGACTACCTAACCAAAGGGGGACTCTAGGAGTATAAAGAAAAAACGATATAACTGGACTACCGATCTCACTCTGTCATTAGGCAAACAAAAAGACTCCAAACAGCTGGTCACCTCTCGACCAGCCACACAACCTCCTGGTTAAACCAAGCTAACCAAACCACACAGGTCAACCTCCCTCTTCTGAGCAGGATCTAAATGTCAGTAATGCAGCCTACAGCCACCAAGTGCACCAAGCACAACAAAGCCAAAAAATGAGCAACCACTCCTAAGTGCGTCAAGCACAGTCAAACTTCACAAGCACAAATGAACAGACACTTTCTAAGTGCATCTAGCACAGTCAGGACCAAACATGAGCAATCAGCTACTCACCAACAATCTTCTCAACAGAAGATCAACCTTCCTGACAGGGGCGGGCGGAGAACACCCCACAGTACCATACAGTACCCAAACAGCTCAGCAAAAAGCAACCATGCTCTGAGCTCACAACTCTCCGCATTCGAGTATCCTCACCTTGTAGTTTATATAGGCGTGTCACTTAGGTGCTCCTGGCTGAACACACAAGCCTGATCATAATCAGACTAATTAACCAACAAAACAAGACTGCAGTCAACATACACAAAAACCTGTAGGTGTCAACATGGGCAGCTTCCTCAGGATACATAACAGTGAGCATAGGCACAGGGGGCGAGAGTGATGTAATCCCGCCACCCATAACCATAGTGCTCATTCCATTCCATATATGTGACTTTTATGAGGATGTTTATGAGTGAATGTCTAAAGTGTATAATAAAATTGAGTCCCAGGTGGTTCTGAACAACAGAGATGTAAAAACGTTGCAGCACACCCGAGTCTCAAAATCCCTACATGTATTAATTTGAGATGAAGAGGGCGGAGGTGCGTGGTGAGGGATGGGGAGAAAATATCTGCAGGAACAATGCTCCCGCAGCGAGTCAGCTCCCCCGCTGACCCCATACACCCCCCCAGTTCGCCAAGGTCCACCCAAGGAGCGAGGCAAAAGAAAACACCTCTCCGACCGCCAGGCCATTGAGTCCAAGACCAGAGAGGGACACGGCCCCGAGGGCCGCCAACAGCAGAACCAACAGCCCACATCCACCAGGGCCGCCACGACCCCTGCGAACCGCAGTCAGCCCGCCGCCCAAGAAGACACAAAATCCCACATGGACGACACGGCCAAGAGCGCCCGCCCAACTGCCGACAGAGCCAGGAAGCACCGAGAACAGGCCCCAACCAGGGCCCGCACACCGGCCAAGCATAGTCCAAGACCATCATCAAGGACATCCACTTAGTCCCCACCCCAGAAGAAATACTACACCCACCCTTCATATTAACAACTTTCAGAACACATAACACATTAGACACCCAGGCTGGGTTTACCCGCCCCCTCCCATTGGCCACCAGTCACGCCCCCAGACACCCAACCCCCCAGCACATGAACCCCCAACCCACCAGCGAGCCGAGGGCCCCCGGCCAGAGCCGGGCACCAGAGCGCCAGCCAGCCCATAGCCCGGCGACCCGCCCGCCAGAGCTCAAGACCCCCGACCCCCACAGGCCCAAGCCCGGGGACGACACGCCCCCAGAATCCCAAGCTCCCGGCGCCCACCCCGAAACCACCCCAGCACAGCCGGGTCACCGACCGGCGACCCATGACCGCCGCCGACCACCAGAGGGCCCGCATGCCGCCCCCGGCAGACATCCCCCAGAACCCCCCCGGTCCTCCCCAGGTCAAAGGCAGGGTCCTCCCCGCCTAAGCAGCCCCAACCCCCCGGCGCCCTAAACCCCAACCTCCCCCCACCAGCCCCAATGCCCCACAAGGCCAGATCCCAGACCCCCCACCCTCACTACGTAATGGAGCCGATCAAAGAATGCCAAATAGATTGATCCGATGTGTCGGCAGATGCTGTTTCAAGACTAATATGATCTAACAGAAGATTTTTATACTGATTAATGCTAAGATTATTTTTATTTTTCCAATTTACGAGTATGGTTTTCTTTGCGATGCATAAGGCAGTGAAAAGCATACAGGATGTATTTTTTTCTAGTATAACATCTTCAAAGATACCCAATAAGCAAACAGATGGAGAGAGTGGGATATTAAATTTCAAACATTTAGACAAGTCTTCACATACCTGTACCCAGAACCTCTGAACGGGTGGACAGAACCAGAGTGCGTGAATATAATCATCAGGTATATTGCCTTTGCACTGTGAGCAGTTGTTAGATGGTGTAAAACCCATCTTAAACATTCGCTGACCTGTATAATGTACTCTATAGAGAACCTTATATTGTATTAATTGTAAATTGGAGATTCTAGTCAATTTAAATGTATTTAAACATACTTGAGACCAGGTTTTTTGTTCAAAGTTGATTGATAAATCTGACTCCCATTTTTCAACAGGTAGTGTTATCGAGTCATCGATTCTAGACAATTTTTTGTATATTTTAGATAATAATTTGGGGGGTTGAAGATTAATGAACTCTAACACACATGTTGGTGTTTCCAACAATGTTTTATTAAGCTTAAATTTCTTTTTTACAATAGACTTAATTTGTTGGTATTGTAGGAAATATTTATTATCAATGTCATATTGTATTATTAATTTATTGAATGGAATAAAGTCTATACCCTCAAATATGTGTTCCAGACATTCAATTCCTTTCATTCTCCAACCTGGGAAATTTAACATATTATTTTCTTGCTGTATGTCAGGATTGTTCCAGAGAGGCATATGTCTACATGGGAACAGTGAAGACTTTGTCATTTTCAGATACTCCCACCATGCTGTCAGAGATGAGCTAATATTGATACTTTTAAAGCAGACATGTCTTTTTAAATCTGTACTAATAAATATAGATCCGAAATCCTAATGTTATTACATAAAGTTTGTTCTATATCTATCCAAGTTTCATCTAGTGCATTCGGTTTTAACCACTTTAATATATATTGTAACCTGTTGGCTAAATAGTTTTCACGATCCGGGCAGGAGCTGGATTCGCTGGACGCCAAGGCCGGTTCTAGCTGGAATCTGGACCGGCTGGCGTGGAAGGATGGACCCAAAGCAGGAGGACCAGATGACTCAGAGAGACAAAAATGACAATTAGTGAACTGCACTAATTTCACACAGGATAAATTACTGGTGAGGCAGCAAAAACTTACCAGGTCCCCAAAAGGGACCCTTGGTGCAGACAAAGCAGGAGCCCATGGGAGAGCGGGTGGAGCAGACCAGCAGATCATGACACCATGGTAGGACAATGCTCAATTAACGTCATGTGCAAGGACTTGCCACTGCAGCTACAGGAACACAGCTCCTCCTCGTGTGAAGTCAGGAAACCAACTGCCTCCTCGTGAAAGTCACAGAGACTAAATACTGATCACTAATGAGACAAGAGGAAGACACCTGTGGACAATTAAGAGAAGAAACAGGTGAGAAACATGTGACATCCTCACAATAGTAGTAATAAAAGTTTGGAAGTTCTAATCCTCCGGTATCTTTAGATTTCTGTAGTGTTTTTAAACTAATACGTGGAGTTTTATTTTTCCAAAGGAATTTAGATATATAAGAGTCCAGGGACTTAAACCATTCAGTTGAAGGTTTATTTGGAATCATTGAGAATAAATAATTTATTCTCGGCAGCACCATCATTTTTACTGAGGCAACTCTTCCCATAAGTGATATGGGTAGAGATCTCCATCTAGTAAGATCGTCTTCAATTTTCTTTAATAGTGGGATATGATTCAATTTTATTAAGTCTTCCAATTTAGGAGAGATATTAACACCCAAATATGTAATGTTACCTGATTGTAGTCTTTCATTGAGAGAATTATTAAACACGCAATTTATTGGAAGAACTGTAGATTTTGTCCAATTTATAGAATAATCAGAAACTTTTGAGAACAAGTTTATTAATTTGATAACATTAGATATTGAGTTTCCTGAGTTCTCAAGAAAAAGTAAAACATCATCAGCATAAAGACTAATTTTATGTTCCAAGTTTCTACACTTAATGCCTTTAATATCAGCACTTTGCCTTATTGCTGCTTCTAAAGGTTCAATAAAAATAGCAAATAATGCTGGTGAAAGTGGGCAACCTTGCCTGGTTCCCCTGTGGAAACAGAAGCTTGAGGATATTTGATTATTTGTCCTTACGCACGCTGTTGGTGAGCTATTTAATATTTTCGCGGTAGGGGCGTTAGCATTGTTAGCATTAGCATTAGCATTCTTGTTAGCCGAATCGCTAGCCGAATCGCTAGCACCGTCGGATGTAACATTAACGTTGCTCATGACTAAACGCTGAAAACACTCGTCCACAAACAATTCGAGCCCCCTCAAAGTCTCCCCTTCCAGT
>JBBPBX010009048.1:50745-60988 GCA_038048925.1 Garcialebias charrua | reverse complement strand
TTTTTTTCCATTTATAGATGGCCTCCCTTCACACCTTTTAGCCATCCTCTCACTCCAATATTATATTTATTATATTATATATATATATATATATATATATATATATATATATATATATATATATATTTTTTTTTTAAGAGAAAGAAAGAAAAGAGAAAGTAAGGCAACAAATCAACAATTATCAACCAAAAGAGCACAAGGCAAACACACCCAACCTCCGTCCACAATCCTGCAAAGCACATGACAGAACACAACAATGGAACATACATGCATAAAGACTAATAATATTCATGAGCTTGCAGTAGAATTCTATAAATACACATACCCATATCTACAACTATATATATACAGTAGTATACATACATATACTTTTATATTCATTTATATATATACCCATCTACATATCTACAGATATATATATACAGTAGTATACATACATATACTAGGACGACTCGTCTGCGACAACTCGTTTAGGACGACTCGTCTGCGACAACTCGTTTCGGACGACTCGTCTGCGACAACTCGTTTAGGACGACTCGTCTGCGACAACTCGTTTAGGACGACTCGTCTGCGACAACTCGTTTAGGACGACTCGTCTGCGACAACTCGTTTAGGACGACTCGTCTGCGACAACTCGTTTAGGACGACTCGTCTGCGACAACTCGTTTAGGACGACTCGTCTGCGACAACTCGTTTAGGACGACTCGTCTGCGACAACTCGTTTAGGACGACTCGTCTGCGACAACTCGTTTAGGACGACTCGTCTGCGACAACTCGTTTAGGACGACTCGTCTGCGACAACTCGTTTAGGACGACTCGTCCGCGACAACTCGTTTAGGACGACTCGTCCGCGACAACTCGTTTAGGACGACTCGTCTGCGACAACTCGTTTAGGACGACTCGTCCGCGACAACTCGTTTAGGACGACTCGTCCGCGACAACTCGTTTAGGACGACTCGTCTGCGACAACTCGTTTAGGACGACTCGTCTGCGACAACTCGTTTAGGACGACTCGTCTGCGACAACTCGTTTAGGACGACTCGTCTGCGACAACTCGTTTAGGACGACTCGTCTGCGACAACTCGTTTAGGACGACTCGTCTGCGACAACTCGTTTAGGACGACTCGTCTGCGACAACTCGTTTAGGACGACTCGTCTGCGACAACTCGTTTAGGACGACTCGTCTGCGACAACTCGTTTAGGACGACTCGTCTGCGACAACTCGTTTAGGACGACTCGTCTGCGACAACTCGTTTAGGACGACTCGTCTGCGACAACTCGTTTAGGACGACTCGTCTGCGACAACTCGTTTAGGACGACTCGTCTGCGACAACTCGTTTAGGACGACTCGTCTGCGACAACTCGTTTAGGACGACTCGTCTGCGACAACTCGTTTAGGACGACTCGTCTGCGACAACTCGTTTAGGACGACTCGTCTGCGACAACTCGTTTAGGACGACTCGTCTGCGACAACTCGTTTAGGACGACTCGTCTGCGACAACTCGTTTAGGACGACTCGTCTGCGACGACTCGTTTAGGACGACTCGTCTGCGACGACTCGTTTAGGACGACTCGTCTGCGACAACTCGTTTAGGACGACTCGTCTGCGACAACTCGTTTAGGACGACTCGTCTGCGACAACTCGTTTAGGACGACTCGTCTGCGACAACTCGTTTAGGACGACTCGTCTGCGACAACTCGTTTAGGACGACTCGTCTGCGACAACTCGTTTAGGACGACTCGTCTGCGACAACTCGTTTAGGACGACTCGTCTGCGACAACTCGTTTAGGACGACTCGTCTGCGACAACTCGTTTAGGACGACTCGTCTGCGACAACTCGTTTAGGACGACTCGTCTGCGACAACTCGTTTAGGACGACTCGTCTGCGACAACTCGTTTAGGACGACTCGTCTGCGACAACTCGTTTAGGACGACTCGTCTGCGACAACTCGTTTAGGACGACTCGTCTGCGACAACTCGTTTAGGACGACTCGTCTGCGACAACTCGTTTAGGACGACTCGTCTGCGACAACTCGTTTAGGACGACTCGTCTGCGACAACTCGTTTAGGACGACTCGTCTGCGACAACTCGTTTAGGACGACTCGTCTGCGACAACTCGTTTAGGACGACTCGTCTGCGACAACTCGTTTAGGACGACTCGTCTGCGACAACTCGTTTAGGACGACTCGTCTGCGACAACTCGTTTAGGACGACTCGTCTGCGACAACTCGTTTAGGACGACTCGTCTGCGACAACTCGTTTAGGACGACTCGTCTGCGACAACTCGTTTAGGACGACTCGTCTGCGACAACTCGTTTAGGACGACTCGTCTGCGACAACTCGTTTAGGACGACTCGTCTGCGACAACTCGTTTAGGACGACTCGTTTAGGACGACTCGTTTGATTCAGTTGGTTTTCTGAGCTCTGAAGTCGTTCTGGAACTGAAACGGTCGTAACACAACTCAAAGAACGGACCTGAAGAGGCTCGGGAGGAAACTAAGAAGCGGACGAAGCAGTTCTCTCTGCAGAAAACGGTCCAGATGAAATAAAAACATGGAAAAAGAAAACAGCGACGCTTTAATCTCCCACGTCCTTGAAGGCAGCGTGTAGGACCAGGACTGAGGGGGACCTCTGGTTCAAAAGTTAAAACAGTGAGGGTGAAACGTTTCTACTAAAAAGAAACTGTCCAGATGAACTGATTGAGAATGAGCGGATTTGATACCTGGACTATTGAGAATTAACTTTCTTAAAACAGTTTACTTTTTATTTTTTTAGATATTTAACACTTTGAAATGAAGCTCGTGACCCACATTTGACTCAGAACCTTTGGTCTACAGAGTTCTGGTCCACTCAGTGACTGACAAGAGCCCGAACCATCAGCCCTGCACCACCGTGCTGACAGCTGGGAAGAGGTGAATTATGGGTAAAGTTTAGATCATTTCTTCCTCCTAACAGAGGAATGTGGGCGTCTGGAACCTTCTTAAATTTGTTTCTGTGAATCCTGAGCTCCTTCGGACCCTGCAGGAGTTCTGACAGAAACTCCAGAGGCTTCGGTTCTGAACATCCACGTCTAAAACCCACACCGGTGAGAATTCTTTCAGCGCCGGTCCAAACCTTCAGTTCGCTGCAGAGGCGGTTCTGACGTGGGCGACGAAGCAACGTGAGCACGATGTGTCATGGCCCGCCGCTCGCCAACTGAGAACTCGTTCCTCCTGATTCAAGGTCGACAGCTGCAGCTCGTCCAAAAGTTCTGGGACAGAAAATTCTGTTTTTGTTTTGCTTCACTGAAGACGTTTGGGTTCAACATCAAAAGACAAGGACGAGACACGAGTGCAGCTTTTATTTCCTGGTACTGTACCGTACTTTTCGCCTTAAAAGTCGCTCCGCCGCACACGTCGCATCTATTACGCGTCACCGCTGACAACCCGGAAATATGGGCCGGTGTTTTGCCAAAAATGGATTGGCTGCGAAATGGCCACAGGAGCGTGCATGGTAGGACTTTTTTCATTCATTCAACCTTTATTTAGTCAGGTAAATCTTATTGAGCCTCATGGCTCATTTACGAAAGCGACCTGCTAAAACTAAAGAACGATGAACAGCAATGGTAGAATTTCCTTAAACAATAAACAATAGAAAACAAAAGAGAAAAAAACAAAAGAGAGAAATACTTTTTTTTTTTTTTAACAAAGTATCAAAAAACTAGCAAAACATTATAAGGTAGACGTATAAAATCAAAGACAGGAACAAATCTGCATTGGTTTTTGCCAGGATTCCAACAGATTCTGAAAACCATTTAGAGAAGTCAAGGTCGAGAGCTTCAGATCTTTTTGTAAGATATTCCATGAAGCAGGAGCAGAGTAGGAGAAGGCCCTTTTTCCAAGTTCAGTCCTCACTGATGGAACACTGCAGGTAATCATGTCCTGAGAGCGCACACTGTAGCTGCACTCACGCAAAGACATGTAGGAGGAGATGTATGAGGGCAGCAGACCAAGAAGTGATTTAAAGATGAAAATGTACCAGTGGAAGAGTCTGCGTGAGGTTAATGATGTCCAGTTAACCAGTGAATACAGGGTGCAGTGGTGGGTACGATAATCACAGCCAGTTATGAATCTTAGTGCACCATGATAGACAACATCCAACATCCGCAGGGTGCTTGTAGGAGCATTCATGTAGAGAATGTCACCGTAATCAATGGAGGGAAGGAAAGTCACAGATACAAGGCGTTTCCTAGCATTCAGTGTTAGACATGATCTGTTTCTGAAAAAGAAACCCAGTTTAACTTTCAGTTTCTTCACTAGGTTTTCCACGTGGAGTTTAAAAGAGAGATGTGAATCGACCAGGATACCCAGATATATATAGGAATCAACAAACTCAATATGGTAAATGGAGCTTATTTATATAGCACATTCCAGCCCCCTGTGAGGAGCCCCAAAGCGCTTTACAATACCAACCATCCACCCATTCATTCAGACATTCATACACCGGTAGTGGTAGCCTGCCTTGCAAGGCGCCATCCAGACCTACCGGGAGCAACTCGGGGTTAAGTGTCTTGCCCAGGGACACAACGACACATGGTGGGCGGATGCGGGATTCGAACCTCCAACCTTCCGATCAGGGGTCGACTGCCATTACCACTACACCACGGCCGCCCCGCAATAGGGACACCATTTGATGATAAAATCAGAGGAAGATCTGTTGGAACCGCCTTCCTACTTGAAAAAAACATTCCTTTTATCAGCATTTAGGACAAGTTTGAGACGGAACAAATCTGACTGGATGATGTCAAAAGCGGATTGCAGTAACTGGAAAGCCTTAGCTACTGTTTTAGCTCGGCAGTAAACAACTGTATCATCAGCATAGAAATGTAAGGATGCATCAGGGATGCAGTGACCTACATTAGCTATGTAGATTGTAAAGAGGGTTGGTCCTAAAACTGAGCCTTGTGGTACACCATTTTTAACTGTTAAATAGCTGGAAGAAGTACCGTTATGTTGAACACATTGCCTCCGATTGGAAAGATAGTTAGAAAACCAACCGATGGTGTGATCAGAGAAACCGATTTCTGAGAGCTTATGACACAGGATTGGGCAGCACGGTGGCACAACTGGTAGAGCTGCTGCCTCTCAGCGAGAAGGTTGCCGGTTCAAATCCCGGTCCGGGGCCTTTCTGGGTGGAGTTTGCATGTTCTCCCCGTGCATGCGTGGGTTTCCTCCGGGTACTCCGGTTTCCTCCCACAGACCAAAAAACATGCTTGTTAGGCTGATTGGTGACTCTAAATTGACCCTAGGTGTGAGTGTGAGAGTGGATGGTTGTTTGGTGTGAGTGAGACAGGTCCCTCTTGTAAATGAGTCCCCGTGACTCAACGAGGCTAGCCTGTATAAATAAAGGTTGAATGAATGTTATGATCCACAGTGTCAAAAGCTTTAGACAGGTCTAAGAAAAGTGCAGCACAATAGTCCTTAGCATCCAATGCTTCAACAACATCATTCAGAACCTTCAGAGAAGCAGTTGTTGTGCTGTGTTTTTTCCTGAAACCAGATTGATGGAGAGGTAAGATGTTAAATGAGTCCAGATAATTTTTGATCTGAGAGTTTATCAGTTTTTCTAGAACCTTGGCTAAGATGCAGAGTTTAGAGATCGGTCGATAATTGTTCAGTGAGGTGGGGTCACCTCCCTTCAGCAAAGGAAGAACAAAGGCTGTTTTCCAAGCATCCGGAATGGTGTTTTGGCTTATGGACAGATTAAAGATGTGGGTCACAGGGACTGTGATGATATGAGCAGCCAGCCTTAAGAAATAAGGTGGAAGTTCATCTGGACCTGCAGATTTTTTAGGATCAAGATCATTTAACAGTTTATTTACCTCACTGACTGAGAACGGAGAAAAAGAGAAGGTGTGATTAACAGATGGTTGACTTGTAGGAGGGATTTGATTTGTAGAAGTTTGATTATTAGATAAAGTGGCTGATTTTCCATTTGTAACTGTGTCAAATAATGAACTAGAAGCAACAAAATGTTTATTGAAACAGTTCAGGATCTCGTGCTTATTTGACACAGGAACAGAGTCAACAAGAAATTGTGATGGGAGGTCAGATGATTGGGGGGTGCCTGAGAGAGATTTAATGGTTTTCCAGAATTTTTTAGGATCGTTTAGATTTTTGGAGGTCTGAGATAAGAAGTAGTTACGTTTTGCGGCTTTGATGGCAGTTGTGCATTTATTCCTTAGCTGCCGAAATTTCAACCAATCAGTGTCTGAGTGTGATTTTCTTGCTGCGGCCCAAAGATGATCTCTCCAGTGCAGGAGATCAGCTAGTTCAGGAGTAAACCAGGGGCTGTCACGGCCCTTTATCCTGAACTGCCGGAAAGGTGCGTGTTTGTTTACAAAGTAAATGAAACTATCATGAAAATAGTTCCAAGCGGTGTTCACGTCATTGATTTGTAGGATACGTTGCCAATCAAAGTGGGATAGATCCCAAAGGAATGACTGTTCACTGAAACGTTTCAAATCCCTTTTTTGAATTATTCTGGGCTTAGCAGGTGGAAGTTTAGTAGATCTAAGAGCTGCTATTACGGAATGATCACTCAAAACGTTAGCAAATACACCTATACCAGGAAATTTGTGAGGTGCATTTGTGAAAAACAGATCTAAGGTGGAAGATTTTTCGGGACATTTTATGTTTGGTCTGGTGGGAGAATCGATAAGTTGTGTTAGATTGAGAGATAGGCAACATTCCTTGAATTTATCACAGAGGGGGGTCGACTTATTCCAATCAATGTTGAAATCTCCAGCCATAACAATCTCATTGTGTTTTAAATTTCCTATGAATTCAGTCAGGGAAGACAGAGCTTCAGGTGTTGCGGAGGGGGGACGATAACATCCAACAACAGTTAAGGGCTGACCTCCTTTCAAAGTGATGTTCACAGCTAAAGCCTCAAACTGGTTTGCGATTGTTTTTTTAGATGCAATCCTGGCAGCCAAAGAATCTCTGATGTAAATAGCGACTCCACCTCCCCTTGTATTACGATCACAACGATAGATCTTAAATTCATTGATTGCCAGGTCATTTTTCAAAACAGAATTTTTGAGCCAAGTTTCAGAGATAACGATCACATCTGCCCCAGAAGAAGTGATTAGGATTTTCAATTCATCAAGTTTTTTTAGAAGGCTACGAGCGTTTACAGTCAGAGAGTCAGAGAGTCTTTATTGTCATTTGCACCGCATGTGGTACATGTGATGAAAACGAGATTATGTACACGAGGTCCCAGTTACATCCAACAACAAATGAAAGAGAAAAACAGTAATAACATCTAGAACTAACTAAGAAAAACATCAACTAGTAATACACTAAGCCTAATATAGTGGGAATAAACAGCAGCACGAACATGAGTTTGTATGAGCAGATGGTCACAGATGAACACAGATGAACACAGATGAACACAGCAACAAGAAAACAGATCAGCATCAGTATGATGTGATATTTTGCAGTGTTTATTTTTTTATTTATTTTTATTTATTCATGAGTCTAACAGCCTCAGGGTAGAAGCTGTTCCTCAGTCTAGTGGTTCTACACTTGATGCTCCTCAACCTCCGTCCTGAGGGGAGTGGGGCAAAGAGTGAGTGTGCTGGATGAGTGAGGTCTTTCATGATGCAGGTGGCTCTTTTCCTGCATCTGGAGGTATAAATGTCTGTGATTGTGGGGAGACTGCAGAAAACGGAGACCTGAAATATTTTTAAACTCATTAGGTGTACAGTAGTTAGTGATTGGCCCTGGGTTTAACAAGATTAACACTTAAAAACAATTATTTGTTTGCTGAAAATTATAGCAAAGATGTGTTTTAGCTGTACTTTTCCTTTATAAATGAACGTAATGTTCAAATCTGCTGGATTTAAAAATTAGTTTTGCTATGTGCAAAACGTGCACCCGTGCAGGTGGGAACGCTGCATTTCTTTAAAATTTAACAAGATAAACACCTAAAAAAATATACAGGTTGTTCCCGACTTACGAGCGCATCGACTTACGAGGTTCCGGACTTACAAGCTGACTAACGAACAATAAAGTTGTACAGAACATACAGAAAATACAGCACTGGTATGTGTTTTTAGATGAAAGTGTGTTAGCTAACCGTTTGGAAACAAGTTTCTGAGCATGTTTATGAACTAGTATGTAAATTTGTGTTGAAAAATGGGTGTTCGTAGCAGCGCTAGCATACATTTTCTGACTTACAACCGAAAATCCTGACTTACGAATGACACGTGTTTCGGGTTCCGACATACGAGATTTCGTGTTACGAGCACCTCGCAGGAACGGAACTCACTCGTAAGTCGGGGACCACCTGTATACGTTTGCTGACATTATAGTAAAAGTGTTTCTGAGCTGAACTTTACCTTTAAAAATGAACGTAATGTTCAAATCAGCTGGATTTAAATAGTTTCGCTTTGACGGCTCTTCCAAACGTGCGAGCGTGCGCTCCGAAAACCTTCATCACTTTAAAATAAATACGAAATAAATTATAAATAAATCGAATTTCAGCTCAAACATCTCCTAAAGCTCATCAGTTGTAAATATCCATCCAGTGATCACTTTCTGTAAGTTTCATCAAAATCTGTCCTGTGGTTCATGAGATATTTTGCTAACAGTAAAACACTGAGGTAACAGTAGTTCAGACCTCCAGAGAGCAGGAGGCCGGGCTGCGACAGAGTGAGTCCGAGCAGAGGAGGCTGCCGTCGGTCTCATGAGCTGGGAACAGTTGGTGGCCCCTAGCGGCCGAAAGTGGTACTGCTCCATTTCCCCCCCCATCAGAATGAATGGAAACGGTCATATCTCAGCCAAAAATTGGTCTAAAAATATGGGAAAAAAATCCATAAATATGTTGCTTCGCCGTATAAGTCGCAGGACATGCAAATTAGGAAAAAAACTGACTTATACGTCGGGAAACACGGTATATGGATTCAGATGTGTGCAACAACTCGGGACACATCACCGTTTGTATTCGACCACAGCATCTTTAGCAGAAGTAAAGGAACAAATAATGTTTCATTTGTGATGCTACTCCAGGCATTTTCAATCTGCTGCTCCTTAGAGAACGTTACCAACTGACTTTTAATGCACGGGAATGTTTCTGTTCAGCGCCTCACACGACTTCTGTTGGGACTTTGAGCTACAGAAATAAACTGAATCAAATAAAAAAAATTTAAACGTCTCATTTAAAAAAAATCTTCTGACAGAACGTGACCATAAAGTTCAGAGACGTGTCAATCTGAACCTTCAGGTTCTGAAACGTGCACTCGCAGCTGAACACCGGGCGGTACCTTGAAGTCGTCCTTGTGTTGTCGGACCATGTGCTGGACGAAGTCGATGAGGTCCGAGGACAGCGTCTTGGTGTCCTTCTCCGGCAGACTGGCCTCCTCCTGCAGTTCTGGAATCACACAAACCTGGTTTTACTCTGAACCCACGCTTCGCTTGAATTTATTTAAACGAGGAGATATTTATTTTACAGCTTTTCACCAAAACAACGAGCTTTGATCTTTTATGTTTTAACTCAGATAATTATATTTATTAAAATATTCCAAGTATAATTTACTACTTTAACTATGATTATTATTTATAAATGTTTACATCAACTCACTTCTGAGAACGTAGGGTTTGGTGACGATGTGTTCAGGTGCTTTGACGTCTTTGTTTTCTCCAAAAACCTGCAGGTAAACAACAACAACAACAGGTCAACATAAAGGGGAACAGCTCAGAATTATGAGTTGTTGTTTAAAAAAATAAACAATACAAACAACTTCAACCCGCAGCTGAGATGTTTAAATAAAGAAGTAAAATAATACAAAGTTAATCAGATCATGACATTTTTTAATGATGCAGTTTGACTCTGACGCCTCCTTCTGGATCAAATATGAACTGCTGGGTCCAAACAGAACCTCCAGAACCTTTCAGACGTTCTGCAGCGTGACACTCTGCTGTGTTTGGGACGAGGATAATTCCTGGGCATGGCTCACCGTCTCCTGGATCGGCACCGACCGGTTCGGGTCAAAGGACAGACCCATCTCCTGCAGGTTCTTGGCCACGGACTTGTTGTCGTCCCAGGCATGCCTGATCTGTGCGCTGAGAGGAAGAAACGAGACAAACACACCTGAGTTTAATCCACTGAGTTTAATCCACTGCACCTGAACGCACCACGGCCAAACACACCTGAGTTTACTCCGCTGCACCTGAACGCACCACAGCAGGGTTTAAACT
>JBBPBX010009048.1:31131-41959 GCA_038048925.1 Garcialebias charrua | reverse complement strand
AATGACCTCACTGAGGTCATTGACATTTTTCGAGACATGACCAACAGAAAACTGCTGCTACACAGTTGTTTTAAGAAGGGGCAGATATGATAAGATTTTTTTTCTTCTTCTGCTACCTTTAATTTTATATCTGTTTTTTTTCTTTCATGTGTTTGTAAATTGTCTTTGTGTTTTAAATCTGAAATGAATAAAAATAAATAAATAAATAAGAAGAGAACAAAAATAGCAAAAATGCTTAAAAGTTGGAAGTTTGTTTTTAAACAGTTCACCATGATGGAAAAGAAGATTTTGGATCTTAGATTCAGTTTGGGGGAAAAAAGAAAGGCAAGAGACCGAAATAAATAAGAGACATTGTCCTCCACTCAACACAGAGAAGATGAGACAATGAGGAAAAAAGAGAAACTGACAAGAAAAAAAGAAGAGGAAAGATTGAAGAAAATGTATATAGGTACTTACAAATACACTAAGACACAAATAGAGATATAGGTATACATTTTGGTGGTCAGTTAGTCTCAGTAGGCTTTTCTCATGGTGACATGCATTAACAATTCAATTTTTGCTTTTGTTTAGTTTTCTTCTGCAGTTCCACATTAAAGTTTGATGCAGCTCTGCTTTTCTGAATGGACCATCTTCATCTCCACTGCAAGTGTAGCAAACCAGGCAGCTCTTTCTTTTATAGATTACAGTACACTAAAAAGTTGCATTGTGCCCTTGTTTATATTTTTTATAGTGTAATTCTGTAAAGACAAAATATATCTGGTGGTGTAGCTCTGATTTACATATCTTGCTAAATCGCAGGTTTGAATATTGCAATACTTTCCTATAACAAAGTAGACCTGCAGAAAGAAATTACTAATAAAATATTTTACATATGGATAGTTGTATGTTCTATGTAGAGGTTTTCCTAAGCTTTGATAGTATATCTCACAATTTTGTAATTTATCATTGTTTATTTAACTCTGAAAGCTGTGACTTTGTTAATATTCTGTCCTAAAATGCGGTTAGATGTGCCCCCTTTTTTTTTTGAGCACCTGCCCCTTTAGTGGTCTCTGCACGCCCCTGCCTCCCAGTCAGACATGTCTGAACCACCTCAACTGGCTCCTCTCCATGTGGAGGAGCAGTGGTTCTCCTCCGAGTCTCTCCTGATAACTGAACTTCTCAGCCTGTCTCTGCAGAGGAAACTCATTTCAACCTCCTGGATCCATGATCTCATTCTTTCATCACTACCAGAGTTCATGAGCAGAGGTGAGGGCAGGTAGTTTATCACTAACTAGTGTTAAATTAAAGTGGCTCCCAAGTAAGTAAGATAATGAGAAGATATTTTTTATCCAAAAAGATGGATGGATGAATGATGGATGGACGGACGGACGGATGAATTGATCATTTCATATGTTTGCTCTTTTGATATTTTATGACAAATTATTTTTTTCAGACTTAATTAAACTCATTCCGATTGATCTCAGTACAGAACTGGATGGATGGTGGACCCCAACAGGACCATGCCTGGGACACATCTGGACCACATCTGGATCACATCTGAACCACAGCTGGATCCCATGTGGACCATACCTGAATCATTCTGGACCACACCTGGACCCCATCTGGATCACATCTAGATCACATCTGGACCACATCTGGCCCACACCTGGATCACATCTGGACCATACCTGAATCATTCTGCACCACACCTGGACCCCGTCTGGGCTACAGCTGGATCCCATCTGGACCACATCTGGATCCCATGTGGACCACAGCTGGATCCCATCTGGATCACACCTGGATCACACCTGGATCACATCTGGATCATTCTGGACCACACCTGGATCACATCTGGACCACACCTGGATCACACCTGGATCACATCTGGACCACACCTGGATCACATCTGGACCACACATGGATCACACCTGGATCACATCTGGACCACACCTGGATCACATCTGGATCACACCTGGATCACATCTGGATCACATCTGGACTACACCTGGATCATTCTGGACCACACCTGGACCACACCTGGATCACATCTGGACCACACCTGGATCACACCTGGATCACACTTGGATCACATCTGGACCACACCTGGATCACACCTGGATCACACTTGGATCACATCTGGACCACACCTGGATCACATCTGGATCACATCTGGACCACACCTGGATCACATCTGGACCACACCTGGATCACACCTGGATCACATCTGGACCACACCTGGGTCACACCTGGATCACATCTGGACCACACCTGGGTCACATCTGGATCACACCTGGATCACACCTGGATCACATCTGGATCACACCTGGATCACATCTGGACCACACCTGGATCACACCTGGATCACATCTGGACTACACCTGGATCATTCTGGACCACACCTGGATCACATCCGGACCACACCTGGATCACACCTGGATCACACCTGGATCACATCTGGACCACACCTGGATCACACCTGGATCACATCTAAACCACAGCTGGATCCCATGTGTACCACAGCTGGATCCCATGTGGATCACACCTGGATCCCATGTGGACCACAGCTGGATCCCCGTGTGGACCACAGCTGGATCCCATGTGGATCACACCTGGATCCCATGTGGATCACACCTGGATCACATCTGAACCACAGCTGGATCCCATGTGGATCACACCTGGATCCCATGTGTACCACAGCTGGATCCCATGTGGACCACACCTGGATCCCATGTGGATCACACCTGGATCCCATGTGTACCACAGCTGGATCCCATGTGGACCACACCTGGATCCCATGTGGATCACACCTGGATCCCATGTGGACCACAGCTGGATCCCATGTGGACCACACCTGGATCCCATGTGTACCACAGCTGGATCCCATGTGGATCACACCTGGATCCCATGTGGATCACACCTGGATCCCATGTGTACCACAGCTGGATCCCATGTGGATCACACCTGGATCCCATGTGGACCACAGCTGGATCCCATGTGGATCACACCTGGATCCCATGTGGATCACACCTGGATCCCATGTGGATCACACCTGGATCCCATGTGTACCACAGCTGGATCCCATGTGGATCACACCTGGATCCCATGTGGATCACACCTGGATCCCATGTGGATCACACCTGGATCCCATGTGGACCACAGCTGGATCCCATGTGGATCACACCTGGATCCCATGTGGATCACACCTGGATCCCATGTGGATCACACCTGGATCCCATGTGGACCACAGCTGGATCCCATGTGGACCACAGCTGGATCCCATGTGGATCACACCTGGATCCCATGTGGATCACACCTGGATCCCATGTGGATCACACCTGGATCCCATGTGTACCACAGCTGGATCCCATGTGGATCACACCTGGATCCCATGTGGATCACACCTGGATCCCATGTGTACCACAGCTGGATCCCATGTGGATCACACCTGGATCCCATGTGGACCACAGCTGGATCCCGTGTGGACCACAGCTGGAGCCTGTGTGCAGCAGTTGCTCCGGTCCTCCAGGTGACAGCCTGTGTCAGATAATGTTGCAGTTTTCAGACGTCTCAGATCAAACTTTCTCTAAAAGCTTCATTTTTGTTCCTGCTCTCGTTTTGAACTCAGACTAAAATCATTTGTTTAAAATATTTCAATAATATTTTAAACAAATGATTTTAATATAAATATTGTGATAGTTTCTTATTTGTGGTTTAACTCCCAACAGTAAATGACCATCGAGCCCCAGATTGTGATCGACAACATCTTCCTCTCTTCCTGCGTGTGAGATGTTATCACCGTGCAGGGCCGGACAGTGAACGCATCATTAATGCTCCTTTAATGCACCGTGGTGCTGGTTCTATTGATCCGGGTTTCCTGCTGGACCACAGCCTCAGCAGACATAATGTAATGGTTTCCAGCAGCGGAAACTGGAAACGATGAAGGATCGTTAGAGCCATGACGTCATGACATGAGATGTTTTGTTTGTGTGTATCATCAGTTATAAACATCTATACAGTTTATTATTGATCCATTCCACCATCACTCAGGAACAAGACGCCAAGATCACTGAACTGCTCCACCTGAGGAAAAGACTCTGACCATCCATCCATCCATCCATCCATACCCACTTCTTCTTTTTTGGGTCACTGGTGTCCATATCCAGCACTGTGTGAGTGGTGGGGGACACCCTGGACAGGTCTCCAGTCCATCACAGGGACACCTGGACATCACAGGGACACCTGGACATCACAGGGACACACAGAGACAAACAAGACAAACTCTCTCACCTAGAGACAATTTAGAGTTAATCAATCTAACATGCATGTTTTTTGTCTGTGGGAGAAAACCCACTCATGCACAGAGAACATGCAAACTCCACCCAGAATGCCCCCCGCCCAGCCAGGATTCGATCCAGCAACCTTCTTGCTGAGAGGAGGGCAGCTTTACCCACTGCACCATCATGCCGCCTCCCCCGACCTAAACATAACCATTAAATGTGCATCGCTCGCTACAAACGTCAGCAGCCGTGTGTTATTTACACACTCACTCTTTCCACCCGGCTGTAACTGTTTATGTGCAACAATTTTTTTCTTATTCATAAAACACTAAAATTGGGGACATTTCTGGGGAAAAGCTTTAGCCGGGGACGGGTTGTCCAAAACGGGGACGGTCCCCAGGGACGTCTGGTCACCCCGTGCGCACTCGTCAGGACATCATTACCTGCAGTGTTCCGTCAGTGTGGACTGAAGACAAAAGGTCCTTCTCCTACTCCGCTCCTGTTTCCTGGAACACCTTGAAGATCTGAAGCTCACGAAGGGATTTTAAACATCTGCTAAGTTCAGAGCAAAAACCAACGCAGACATGTTCCTGTTTTTAATACAGGTGATCCCCGACTTACAAACGAGTTCCGTTCCTACGCCCGTTCGTAACATGAAAATCGCCGTAAGTCGGAAAACACACACCACCAGCCGCCACTTAAACACGTACATACGGTACTGTACAGTTACCAAGCACTTCGCCTATCCTAACACAGTACCCTACATAATTATCAAAAAACACACATAGTACATTTGGAGACAAAATAAAAAGTGAATTTCTTACTTTGAGCTGGTCAAGTCTGTCTCCATCTGTTAGCATGTTAGCTCGTTGCACGTCCGAGCTCTGCAGCTTCGTGCTGCTTCACGCAGTCCAAACTGTTTACAGGAAGGACTGTTAGCTTGTTAGCTCCATACATTTGGAGTCATAATGAAGGCAAAAAGAGTGAATAACTTACTGGAAGCCGTTTCTCCGCGGTGTCCATCCAAAAGGCTGTGCGCGTTAGCATTTTAGCTCCTCCAAAAGGCTGCCGCAGCTGTTTCTTCGCGTTTTAGCATGTTAGCTCGGTGTCCAGACAACATCTGAGGCTGCCAGGCAGACATCGAGGCGAGCTCCGCCGCCCGTCGGCTCCTTGTCCCCGGTGGGGCGTTAGCATCCACCCGTCCATCCTACAGCTAGGCTTGTTAGCATGTTAGCTCATTGCTACTCCGGTCCGGCTCGCTGTCTGCTGCTTCACACGGTCCACAGCGTCATTTTCATTTGTCCCTCCGCAAAACCGCCGTTCAGCTCCAGCTCATGTATCCGAGCGCAGCAACCTCTGATCGGACACGGTCCGTCCGAAGCCGGCTCTCGAGGCCGGAACTAACTGGCTAAACTGGCGGGCACTGCCGAAAAGTGACTGCCGAAAACTGACTGCCGAAAACTGGCGGAAACTGCTGGAAACGGTGTAAATCGGCTTAATAATAATAATAATAATAATAAGACTTTATTTGTAAAGCCATTTAAAACAACCACAGCTGCAACAAAGTGCTGTACACATGAAATCAAGAACATTTAAACACAACAACAACAACAAAAAAAATTGTTTTCCTTTTATTTTATATTTTTATTAATAAGATGCGTTTGTAAAGTCGGATCGCCGTAAGTCGAGGACCACCTGTATATCGCTTTATATCATTGGGGAACAGCATGCAAAACGATAACAAAGCCTATTTTTATCCTACAAAAAAGAGCCATAAGGATTATAACAGAATGCATTATCGTCACCCTACAAGTATATTATTTTGTAAATTGAAACTACTGAAGTTTTATGATTTGGTGGAATACAATATTTTCTTATTAATGTATAAAGCACAAAATAATACACTACCTTCAAATATTCAAAAAGCATTTTGTAAAAAGGAAAAGTCATTACAATCTCAAGGGAACAGACATTTTTGTTAAACCAAAGCATAGAACTTGTTTAAAGAGTCGGTTTACTTTGACATATGGAATAGGTTTGTGGAACAGTTTGGAAAATGATGTGAAAAAAGCAAAGTCTATGTCTTTATTTAGGAAAATGATTAAGAAGAAATTCCTAAAAAGATATATATAAATGTTAAAATACTAAATGTAATATAAATCGACAAATTATTATGAGTTATTAATGTTGTTCATGAATAATCATTACCATACCATACCATACCATTTTATTTATAAAGCACTTTCAACAGGAACAAGTCCACACCAAAGTGCTGAACAAACAAACACGTAACAGGCAACACAGACAATGAAGTACAACACGAAAAACATAGCAGATTTTTTGGTTTAAAGAAGGGGCAGATATATAAGAATTTTATTCTTCTTCTGCTTCCTTTCATTTTAAATCTTGTTATTTTTTCTATATATAATTTGAAATTGTCTTTTTTGTGGTTTATATTTAAAATGAAAAAAAAAATAATATATATATATCCAATATCGCTTTTTTTTTTGTTCAAAAAAGCTTTTAGTGTAACTTTTATTACTTTTGGTATTTTAGTATGTAGCATTTTTATTTCCATTGCCTCCTTTTATTGCTGTTGCTTTCATTTGATTTTCACTGATTTATTGTACCGGTTTTTATATTTTATGTCCTGTTAAGCACCTTGGTCAATGTAAGGCATTGTAGGAAGGTGCTATACAAATAAAGTTTATTATTATTATTATTATCATTATATTGTAGCTGCTTTGTTTAGTTTTATCTTTTTTTTTGTTATTTACTTTTCATTTTATATGATTGTCTGAGCCCCACTGACATGATTTTTTAATTTTCATAAAATTGCTCAAAATATATATCTTTTATCATTTAAATATGTTCATTTTTGCAAACAAAATGCTAAATCACTTTAGTTTTGCTTTAAAAGTGATTTTGAACTTCAAGCCGTGTTTAATCATGGGAAATCCAATTACACACGAACGTACCATCTGTGAAGTAACACTGGGCAGAGGGCTCTGGTCTCTTTAATAGCGGACCATTTAAAACCCGACGAATTTATCAATCTATGTGAAGATTTGAGTTATTTGTCTTCATTTTGGGAAGCAGAAAATAGTTTGGGTGATGGAACAAGAAACAACAGGATCTAATTTAGGTCTGATGCTGTATCAGACTTACCTTCATGTGGAGCTGCTCATACCTGCGCACTGTGACAAGCCCAGAGCTCTGCCCGGTGTGACATCACAGATGGTGCGTTCGGGTGTAATCAGATTTCCCATGATTAAACACGGCTTGAAGTTCAAAATCACTTTTAAAGCAAAATTAAAGTGATTTATCATTTTGTTTGCATAAAGGAACATATTTAAATGATAAAATATATATATTTTGAGCAATTTTATGAATAGTAAAAAAAATCATGTCGGTGGACCTTTAAATCAGTACCGGGACTCAACGACACTCCTGCAGAAATAACAGTTGAATGAAAAACAAAAAAACGAGTGAGCCATCTTCGTTTATTTCTCCAGCTTTGGGCGCAGAGAGGTGGAGGGGGAGGGGCTTGCGCTGGGCGCTGACGGCTGACACCGAACCTTCACTTCTTCCTCGGTGCCTGGGCGGACCGGGCGGACGGTGTTCAGGGAACCGAAGGTACCGGGAGCCGGAGGCGGGAGCGCCGGGCGCTGTGACCCGGGTGGCTCGACATGGAGCTGGAGAACATCGTGGCCAACACGGTGCTGCTGAAAGCGCGTGAAGGTGAGAGGAGGCGGGTTTGACAGCTCCGGGTCCGAACCGGGTCTGTTCCGTCTGTTGTGAGCAGCAGGAAACAGGAACCTGCTTATAAACTTCTTATAACGTGTAACAACGCTGACTACTTGTAGTAAAAAAAAAAAAGGAATAAAAACCGGAAGAGAGTTTTTCTTCGCCCTGAAGTTTGTGAAACAGGATGTTGAGGCAGAGCTGCAGGCGGGCGATCATGTTTTGGCACAGGTTGCCTGTTAGCAAAATATCTCACTGGCAGTGGTGGAGAAAGTACTCAAACACTGTACTTAAGTAAAAGTACAAATAATCAGACAAAAAAAATGTACTATAGTAAAAGTAGAAGTACTATACTGTATTAATGTTTTTGCTTAAGTAAAAGTAAATAAGTAGGCTGCTTGCTTTTAAAAATACTTAAAGTATTAAGTAAAAGTACTTGCAGAATGCAATGGTCTACAGTATCATTAAGTGTGCCTACTGTATGTAAATTTTCTGTAATACATTAAGTGTTGAGTCATTTTAATGAACAATGCTGCAGATACTACATGTTTTTATTGTGTTTACTCTGTGACACAGTTCACACTTGGACTTGTGATTCTGTGCGTCAGAATTTCAGGGATGACATGTAGAGTTAAATGTCATTAAGCAAAATAAGAAAGAGGAATGAATATGTCTTTGAAAGTTTGTATTTAACACAAACCAATGTGTCATTTTAACTGCAGTAAACACATTTAAATAAAAGTTGTCTGTTTGAAAAAAGGAGCATTAGACCTGACAAAGGAATATCTGATCATTTCAACTCCAGTTTGTCATCAACTCTAGTTAAAATACTGTCTAGTCAACCTTGTAATGGGTCAATAGTGAACAATATTTTAACTTCCTGACACATTTTCAAAACTTGGACCTGAGTGTTGAGACATTTGGAGACATCTCTTGTCTCCTAACATCCATGAACTGACACATTTTAATATTGCAGCAAGAATTTATTGTTCAAGTTCAGAAGAAGTTGGTTTTCAAAGATTTTTGAGTCCAGTCTGGTTCTTTTGGGAGAGAAAATCTGTCCTGCTGTACTGAATAGTCTTTCAATAGTTTTTCAATGATATTTCAATAATCTTTCAATATTCTTTCAATAGTCTTTCAGTGGTGGCGCAGAGGTTAAGAAGGTGCGCTTGTGATCGGAAGATCGCCGGTTCAAGCCCCGGTACCGACAACATCAAAGATGTGGGTGGGATAAGTGAAGCGGTCACACTTGTCTCCACCCTCATCTGCCCCACTCTGGGCCCTTGAGCAAGGCCCTTAACCCACACCATCTGCTCCCCCGGGAACCCTAGATATCAGCTCTCTACTCCACACAGAGGGCTGTGGTTGCTCGGTGGTCTGTGGTTGTGTCAGGAAGGGCATCCGGCGTAAAAACAACTGCCAAATCTTCGTGCGACTAGATCGCTGTGGTGACCCCTAACGCAGGGAAAAGCCGAAAGAAAAGAAGAAGAAGTCTTTCATCCATCCATCCAACCATCCATTTTCGTCCGCTTATCCGGGGTCGGGTCGCGGGGGTAGCAGCCTAAGTAGGGAGGCCCAGACTTCCCTCTCCCCAGCCACTTGGAGCAGCTCCTCTGGGGGAATCCCAAGGCGTTCCCAGGCCAGCCGAGAGACATAGTCCCTCCAGCGTGTCCTGGGTCTTCCTCTGGGTCTCCTCCCGGTGGGACATGCCCGGAACACCTCACCAGGGAGGCGTCCAGGAGGCATCCTAACCAGATGCCCGAGCCACCTCAACTGGCTCCTCTCGATGTGGAGAAGCAGCGGCTCTACTCCGAGTCCCTCCCGGATGACTGAGCTTCTCACCCTATCTCTAAGGGAGAGTCCAGACACCCTGCGGAGAAAACTCATTTCAGCCGCTTGTATCCGAGATCTCGTTCTTTCGGTCACAACCCAAAGCTCATGACCATAGATGAGGGTGGGAACGTAGATCGATCGGTAAATTGAGAGCTTTGCCTTTTGACTCAGCTCTCTCTTCACCACGACAGACCGGTACAGCGCCCGCTTCACTGCGGATGCTGCACCTATCCGCCTATCGATCTCACGCTCCAGTTTTCCCTCATTCGTGAACAAGACCCGAGATACTTAAACTCCTCCACTTGGGGCAGGACCTCCTCCCCGACCCGGAGAGGGCATGCTACCCTTTTCCGGCTCAAGACCATGGCCTCGGATTTGGAGGAACTGATCCTCATCCCGGCCGCATCACACTCGGCTGCAAACCGCTCCAGCGAAAGCTGTAGATCACGATCTGATGAAGCCAATAGGACCACATCATCTGCAAAAAACAGAGAAGCGATTCTAAGGCCACCAAAACGGATCCTCTCAACACCTTGGCTGCGCCTAGAAATTCTGTCCATAAAAGTTATGAACAGAATCGGTGACAAAGGGCAACCTTGGCGGAGTCCAACTCTCACTGGAAACGAGCCTGACTTACTGCCGGCAATGCGGACCAAGCTCTGACACCGGTCGTACAGGGACCTAACAGCCCATATCAATGGGCCTGGTACCCCATACTCCCGGAGTACCCCCCACAGAACCCCCCGAGGGACGCGGTCGAATGCCTTTTCCAAGTCCACAAAGCACATGTAAACTGGTTGGGCAAACTCCCACGCGCCCTCCAGGACCCTGCTGAGGGTGTAGAGCTGGTCCAGTGTTCCACGACCAGCACGAAAACCACACTGCTCCTCCTGAATCCGAGGTTCGACTATCCGACGGACCCTCCTCTCCAGAACCCCTGAATAGACCTTACCAGGGAGGCTTAAGAGTGTGATCCCCCTATAGTTGGAACACAC